>WTTZ01000005.1:494151-628532 GCA_011750695.1 Penicillium sp. OUCMDZ-019 | reverse complement strand
TATTATTCTTCTTCTTCTTCTTCTTCTTCTTCTTCTTCTTATTGTCAAGTTTAAAGTGCAGATCCAGCCCTAGGCTATGACACACCATGCTAATCGTACAGGTGGCGCCCCCCAATCCCCAGTAGTAGGGGTAGGTGGTGCCCGTAAAAATCTTATTCTTTAAGCTCGCCTCATAGCTCCCAATGGCCTCTTACTGCCTTCGACCGGAGTCCACATTCTGTAAACGAACACAATTTAGATGTGGGAGTGTTTGAAACAACAAAGGAAATTGTATATACGTTAATTTTGTAATGGCCTTGGCTCATACTCAGTCAAAAGAACATGACTAGATTCCGCTGTACAAGGCCGATTAAACTCATCAGCCTTGGTCAGGCGACGAGCCTGCTTGACGAGTCGCCCAGGATGATAGACAATCAAAACGAACATGGCAAAAGACATCATGAAAGCATCAAAGACATAGATATAAGCCTCCTTCGTATTGACATCCGACGTCTGAGGCGCACCAAACTGAATAGTCCGAACAAGATTGCGAATCATGATAGCTGCACAAGAAACATACAGTGCCCACATATAAGGCACCCATTTTATGACATCCATATGCATAATCAACAGCCCCGGCGGTGCCTTTCGAAGTCGGATATGGAGTTTGACCGTGACCAGAACGAAGAGTGCAAAGACGATCAGTGACAAAATCAGACCGGCTAGCACGACATGCTTGCCAATGTTCATGATCTTCGCGTTTCCGGTCACTTGCACACCTGCACCGCCAAGCTGGGTGCAGAAACATAGCACATCATTCATGACGAAGACAAATGTAAGCCATTTTGGTCGCATGCTGGAAAGGTGTTCAGCGCCGAAGGAGTGGATTATTCGACCAACGACCATGTAGATGGTTGCTGCGATGAGCGGCGGGGCGCAGAGAATGAGCATTTCTTGTAGTGCCCATGATTTGATCTCTGTTCGAGATTGATGGGACCACGCTCGTCCGTAGTAGCCAAATGCTTCGCCTGGTAAGAGATCTAGTTAGCTGCCTGGGTTTCATCTGGATAGCTGCTTTTCCGTCCATACATATACCACCCAGGACCAGGGGAATAAAATATGCCGCACGGAACGGAATAGTCAAGACGAAATGGACGCCTGTTAAGATGCCAAATATTACCACAAAGGCCCATCCAGCTCCTGCAGAAGGGGTGTAGGGATAGAAATCGACGATAGGGGCTGACCCGTTGACACCGGGGTGGTAAACAATATCCATCTCAAGTATAATTAGTTAAACAAAAAGGAAAACCAAATCCCCAGTCTCGAGGAGAAAGATAGTGCTTATATACTTCATCAAACGTCAAACGATCAAGACATGCCTGGGCCCTGGAATAACCCTATTACCGGATTTGGAAATATCTGAACGAATACGGGTGGGGCGGCGGATGAACCCACAAGATTGAATTGTCCTAACTAGCCAATACTTCACTGTGCATGGCTTGTTTCAAGTTTCAACATGTACGGAGCACTCTGCAGGGCCCAGGCAGAAATCAAACTAATTCTAGCAGCCGTGGGTCAATGTGGTCAAAATATATTCCCACACGAACAGCTTTCAAGTGGAGTTTAAACTTGTTGCTAATAATAATAATTATTCTTACAGGGGCTCCTCAGGTCATCACACTAGTTTCATATCCACAATTGATCAGTTAAAAAGGCTTTCAATTCATTATCCAACCTATTTGATGGCGTCATAGACACGATGTACTTTCAGTAATGGCCATGCAATCCAAGGCCGGAATCCCAAATGCAAAGACCGGGAGATACCCGAAAGGACATGCTCTGCCCACCCCTCCATAAACCAAGCCGAATCCATATACGTAAAAAGTACACCCCAATACGCCAGAATAACAAGTGCACACGACGCCTTCTGTTCAAGGAAACCAACCATTGCCTCAGGCCGCCTATAAAGCCATCCAATCAATACATCCATCAATGCGACGCCCTCTCGACCACTAGATACCCTCTCATAGATTTCGCGTGCGATTTCAAGTAGATCATTGATGGCAGATACATGCAGTGTGTGCTCTTCTTCATTTATAATCTCTTGGTCGATCAGTCTCTGCACAGCCTCAATGTGAATCGTAAACTCATGCAACTCCATGCACATCTCAGGCGTAATGGTGTATTCAACATGTTCACCCTTTAGCCCAAGAAGTCCACTGAAAACTCTGTCATGGTGAGATATCAGAATCAGTTTCACACCGCGCATAAGAACGAGCCACTCGGCGGGGCCACTGTCACTGAAGACCAGGTACTCGCCCGGTCGCGGCCCCCGGCCGAAATAAATAAAGCAAATCATCACAGTAGACATGTAGACCTTTTGACAGTTTTCTGCGTTGAGTTGCGAGAGAACTCCTGTTACAGAACGAATGCCAAAGGTGAAATGGTCGTCTGCTTGTTGGAAGTATTGTTGTCGGAGGGATGGGCTTTTGTGGCCCATGTGGAGGGCCGATAGAGCGAGAGTTAGGTGTAGAATCGAGGGGAACTGGAATCCCCAGCGGACCAGGTGGCTTTGCCATATATTGTGGGGATCTTGGTCGTTGTCGCGCATGGTTTGATATGTTGATATGGTGTAGTTGTGGAAGAGTTGAAGATCGGGCAGTGTTATTGTGTTGGTGGAAAGGTCAGGTTGGGGGTTTGATTGTGTTGGAATTGCAATTGGAGTTAAAGACTCGGCTTCTTGGTGATGTTTTGAGGGTTGAAATTGGTCACTTGGTTTGGATAGTTTGAATGTCTGCTCGAGACCTCCGGACGAATGTTGGTATGGTCGGAACCGACGCGGAAGAGGTTGGGAATTATCTGAAGTATCTGTAATTGGTGGTGCACCGCTTGTAAATACACACTCGATGCCATGATTGGCACAGTGAGAGCATATAGGTCTCTTTTCGTCACACTGTGAACTGCCATTAGTTCGGTTATAATATGAGCAGAACAAGGAGCGTAATATATCTAGCATTTTACGGAGTATGGATAGTAGATGATGATGCAGTTGAGGTCGAGAGAAAACTCACTTTAATGCGACGTCGCTTACAGTTCACACATCCTAGACGTGACTTGCGATGTGTGATTCTTGATCTGACATGCTTTTGGGCCGAGATATCCATTTTCTCGCGAAGTACGGAGTACAGTAGTGATGGGTGGTTGTCGTCGTATTCGTTCTTTTTATGCCATTCTGGGCTGCAGATGGATTCGTGGTTGCCTTGTGCACAAGGTCCACTGCTCCCAAGTTTTCGATGGACGCAGAGACCACCAACCGCCTCACTTCAAAAACATATATAATAAATACCACAATATCCCTAGGGCGATTGCTAGGAGATTAAACGCCAATTGAATGGCATCACTATCTGCAGGGCCGCCGAGCCTCCGGAAGAGCCAAATTATTACCTAGGCAGAAAATAATAATTTCCACCGAGGCCCTTGGCAACCACCGTAGTCCATGAAACATGCATGAGCAGAAAAATGCGGGGTCAAAAGCTGGTGCTGACTCTCTTGCACTCTCCACGGTCTCGTCTCTTTTTTTTCTTTCACTTTGCAGATAGAGAACATAGAAGAGACAGATACATACAAAAATTCACATCCAGCGATGGTGTACTGTGGAAAACCCAGCAAGGGCTGTGCCAATTGCCGGAAAAGGAAGGGTAGGTTATTCCTGCTATCCTTTTACCTGGGATCTGACTTATTGTTCTATACAGTGCGATCAAACCAAGCCATCGTGTCTCGAATGCCAACGAGCTCGATTTTCGTGTCCCGGATACCGTGATGTAGTGTCCTTGCATTTTCGCGATCAGTCGCAAGACGTGGTACGGAAAGCTAAGATGTCTTCTCTCGATTCTGAACGCCCTATTTCCGGCCAAAGGGGAAATGAAATATTACGAAAGGACAGAGATGACCGCACCTTCGATTCCCAGGGCTTAAGCATGAATATTGCATTCACAGGAAATCACCCAAAAGAGTTGTCCAAGGTCGCCTATCCCTTGTCCGTATATCCAAAGGACGAGTCAATATGCGTATTCCTACACAATTACGTCTTTGATGATCATATGAGAGGAGCAAGGGTTCACTTGACCACCTCACAACTTGTGCAGCATGCAACTTCTAGTCGCGCCGTTCGTTATGTCATATCGTCTATAGGGCTAGCAGTGCTCTCTAACAGAAGAAGTGCGCCTGATGTGATGGCAGAGGCAAGAAATGAGTACGCTGCTGCTTTGAGATTGACCAACATTGCGTTGAGACAACACAGCAAATCGCTAAAAGATACTACTCTGAGTGCTGTGGTTCTTTTGGGCATGTTCGAAGTAGGCCAATATCTTTCTTTCTCCCATTATTATTTCTTTCTTTCTTGGTACGAATTATGCTGACGATTATTTCTCAACAAGGTCATATCGTGTAATTTACCCAAGTCAGTCGAAAACTGGCAGATGCACATCGCAGGTGCTGCCGGGCTTCTGGAACTATGGGATTCTCAAGCTATCAGCAGCGTCACTGGCATGCAGTTATTTATGCAGATTCGAGTTGAATTGGTTAGTAGGGTCATCACTATAAACATTTGCGTTTGCCATTTGGGAGACACCGCGCTAATCGACCTCCAGATGGCCAACTGCCTTCGTGCCCAGACCTATGTACCCAAAGCTGTGATGAAGCTATCAAACATGGCCCGGATCTATAAATCAGAGGAAACCGCTCGGGCAGAGGATTTGGTTAATCTCATCGCCCAAGTTGCCGATCTGCTTGCTGACGTGTATGATATCTCCGACTCCGTGGAAGTCAACGACAGGGCTCGAGATCTTGACGAGAAGCTACGAAATTGGAGCCTTGCTATTACTCCTCGGTGGCATTACAAGGGTTTCCACGTGCCCAACCAGGGCCAGGAATATGAGCTCGGGCAGATTACCAATCAGCGTACTTATAAAAGTTACTTCCATATATACCCTGATATATGGGCTTGTAATATTTGGTCATATTACCGAGTTGCACGAATCCTTGTCAACCTATTGCTCCGAGATCGATTGCAACCGAGCCTCTGTGGTCAGCCTGAAGGGACGGAGCTTAACGAGGTCCAAATGAATCTCAGCCAGCTGTCCGCTGACGTCGCTTTCAGCGTGCCATTTGCGATATCTTTTTTTCAAGGCCTTCGTCATTGTCGCAGACTGGCGGCAATTATGACCGCAATGAGGACGAAGCCAGTAGAACCACAAGTTCTGGTAGATGCTTAGGCGGGTATTTCATTTTATGGCCGTTATATGTTGCGGCCAGTGTCCAGGCCCCCAGAACTCCGCTTAGAGAATGGGCTAGCCAGCGTCTCGATTACATCGGTCATAGAATGGGCATCGGCCAAGCGCTGCTCATGGCTAGGGTGGTAAAGGGAGAAGTGCCACATGAGGCTTTGTCGATCTATAACTATTGTCATTCTTATCGACCGTGATCTGACTGCATAGCTAGCACGTGTAGTAACGGAGTTGTAATATAATTTGTCTAAGTAGCAACTGCCTCTCCGTGATGAACGAGACTTTTTAAATAAACGTTAGTACTTAGGTGGGAACTACATTCACTGCTGAAGTTAATTTCTTCTGAGCATTATTTTGGCATTACTACCTTTTAACATATAAGTATACGCATACACACCGGGTGTAACCTAGACCAACAGCTTTCTTTCGAAGAGATAGTCCGCGGTTATTCTGTCGATATCTCGGGCATAAGGGCTCAGTCAGGATGAAGCCCGAAAGACACCTCCCTGAAAGACCCAAATCAACTTGCCCAGTGAACATATATCCTGACAGCTTTATTTCACAGCCTTGATAATATGTTGCCAAAAAAGGGCATCTCCGCATTTGAAACCTCGGTAGTTTGGAATATGAGGCCGTCATCGTCATATTTTCGACGTACTGAGCTATTTACCTGTTCGTCTCTTTTATGTGATTTTCATAAGACGATTGGATACTTCGCACTCCTAACCTAATTGCTGCTATTACGGCTTACTGTGGCCAGGCCTCGGCCATCAAGCCAGGGAAGGAAGAGGAAACAAGCGTTGAAGACGAAAACCATCGATTTTGATACAGCCTAGTCTCGGCAGTCACCTCAACGTAAACACTACCTGGCTATTTGCAGCACATGAAAATAAATCAGCCCTCCTAGGATTAAGTTCAGAATTTATTACTATTGGCAAGGATCAACCAACCCTTGACTCATCAAGGACAAGAGCTCCTCATATTCAATTCCCAATGCTATAAGTAATGGTATTTTGTTCCTAGGCTAGATCCCTCATTTTATTATCGATCATTCACATGCTCGTTTATGACAGGATTCTCATTACTAAATTGACAATTACTTACTTCATGGAGCAGGGCAGGTGTGTGCTATCCAGTCCATATTTATGGGCAGGTTATGTCTTCTAGGAAAATTGGATATCGCATTGTATTGAAAAATTCCAGCACATGTCCTATTCCCGTTGCCGTTGATAGCCGCGAAAATTTGTGGTTAATTTTATGCCAAAGCCTCACGCAAGGGAGTTATTTCAGCATGAAACTCAAAACATCAATGTTGCTCTTAAACGAGTGGCTAGATCTAGATACACGATCTGTTACACAATTATCTTGCCGTCAACGACATGAACTTAGCAGTTTTACTTATACCTTCGTGTCCATTAGATTCAAACAGAAGGCGAGGCACCAGGCCTGGTGAATTTTAGCTGCCACTAAGAACAGCCTGCATAACCCATTTCGATACCAAAGCTAGAGAAATGGCCATAAGTGACGCCCACCAGTCTATTTCCGGCAGAGCATTCGATGTCACGCTCGCCGCTGCACAAGAGGCATGTTTCCTCGGTTCCATAGCTGTAAACCTCCTGCAAAGCCATTGTTTGTTAGTAAATATTAGTTTCTACCGGACTATTGCTTGATAAACCTACCTCTCCATAGTGAACGAAGTCATACGGCGCTGATACATACATGTTCTTGATATGAGTCAGCAGAGGTTACTATAATGGATGTCAAAAAGAAAGATAGCTTACTGGCACGCCATCTCCGGCATTATTGCCCCGTCTCAGAAGCCCTGCCTGGTCTGTTCCAAAAGCAGCAAAGTCTGAGTTGCCAATAGGAAATGCAGCAAGCGCATTGCTGGTAATATTCTTGTCAGGGAAATTCTGAGACAGTGCAATGTAACTCAAGTAGGTTAATGCACCTCCCAGGGAATGGCCAGTTGATTCGAGCGTGTAGTCTGGATATTCTTCAATAAGGGATGCCACCTCGGCGATGACTTGGTCGTGGACTGAGCTCCAGGGACTGAAGACGCCTTCCATGACCTCGACTCCGGAGGGGAATGTCACTCCAGATAGTGAAGGCGTGGTCAGAGTAGTGTCGATGTCATTCAGAATATCGGTCACTACATTGGTTGTCAACAAGTTGTCTCTATGTATCAATATTTGATGGAAGCTATCAGACCTGTCGTAGATCCGCGCATGACGACTGAAATGCGACCTTTGGTAGTCGAGTAACCGACAAGCCCTAGGCAACTTAGCAAATGAACTCGCTGGATCTCAGTAGAAATTAACATGCCTGAGTATCAGTAACCAAATCATTCAACTGCAAAGTAATAGTTACATCAAACGCTGTGCCCAGGCAGCCGGTATAGGCCGCTGATGACAACTCGGCAGCACGTTGAAGCTCAGCAAAATCGCCAGAATCTATTTCATTAGTAAAACAAGTTCCAAGATGAATGGAAGGACTCGACCAACCCGAGGTAGCGCGCCCCTGAAGTAACGGCGAGCCATATGCCCGAGCGACAAGGGAAATAAGGGATAGCTTGGTTACGGTAGGGACATGCATGATGATAAAGGCAGTGCTTTGTTGAGAGTCTGGCGTTGTTTAGTACTGGCCGAAAGCTGTGTTGTATCTTGATTGTTTGAGCAACGAAAAAAAAAGACTCCATGGCGAGGATATCACGGCGTTTAAATATTCCACCGTTTTGATGACTGAATTCAAACGTTGGAACCTCATGCCATCCATCCACTTTGTTCACGGAGTCTCGTTTCATTCTCGACCCCCTTCTTTGCAAAACACTCCGATTCCAGCCTCACAAGGTCCCTGATTCGACATTGTATATGTATCAACGACGATTGCTCCGCTTCCCCCACGGCGCGGCGTTTTTTCCTTTTTTGGCAATCGACTGCCGTTTTGGGAAAGGAGCGCGAAACAGCCAATCAGCGCGAACGAAGCCCCCTCTGATCTGATGCTGATTTGAATATCCACAAGCAGCCCTTTTCGATTTCAATTTTCCGGGTTTGGTACGGAGTGAAGAAAAACCGACTGTCTCATTTTTCGGCCCGGGATTTCGAGGAATCATGTTTGATCCTGCAGCCCACCTGCTTGTATAGCCAGGATCATGCATGCCTGCGTTGAAACAGGCTCCAAGGCACAGATGTTACCTTGACAGAAAAGCCCTAGGCGTCGTGGATTTGCCTCGGAAGCTGACCTGTCGTATTTAAAAGCTCACTGATCTGATTGGACCCATCGCAATGGTGTCCAGATCTGGAGTAGTTCCGTCGAAGCCAGAGAAATGTCGGTATGCTGTGATATTACTTGCACATCCTTGGCCGTGCAGGAGGTCAATTTCAATTTTCTTGTCCAAGAGAGCAACCCTGCTCTGCAGTCTATGTTTCGTTTGTGATCTTTACCTCGGCTGTTACAGAAAATAAGAATGGGGCTGGAAACAATCTTTTTGCTTCATTGTGCTATGGCTTGTTGGACTGGCTCAGACCGGAATAATGACTACTTTGAAGCATCCATGCATATAAGTGCCGCAACTTTAAATTCCCTGGGCATATTTCAACCTAGGTAATGGACGAACATATATCTCACCATTCAATATTATGTCCTCTGACATAAATGTTGTCTCAATTCTCCGCACTATACTTGTCAACCCCGCCCCCCTCTTCGATCTGCAAAGACTGACAACCCCCAGAAGGTAGACGAGAATATTCTTCTACTACTCCCCTTGACCACACCATCCCACTAATGCAAGCATTTCCAAGTCCAGTTTGATCCCACTGCAAGGTTGAGTGGTATCCGATTTCATCTCATTTCTTGAGAATTGGTTATAGCCCCGACAATGACGGAAGATAAAATCACAGCCGATAGCCAAGAGGAGAAGGCCGAAACGTCTGGAATTCATATCGAAATGGCCCACCATGAAGATGGTGTCCTCCATAAGGGTCTTCGGACCTATGTTAATGATGACGAAGATCATGACCACGAAACACCGGTACGTTTTTTCTATGATATAAATCAGACAATTATTGTTGTCGTAGATATATCTTTGCTAATTATTCAAAATAGATGACAATTCGTCGCCTTTTGAGTTTTATCGCGCTTGCCTTTCTGTGGACTGGAAGCCAAATCCCAGTCTATCTTTTCGGTATTCATCTATATTATCCATTCCATTTTGCAAACGCATGCATGCTAATGAGATGTACGAGGTAAGGTGGTATCCCGCCATACATCTATGCAGATATCGGAGGTGCCGATAGATGGATCTGGTTTGTGAGTTGCGGAAAAAGTGTCTTCCGTTGCATGGAGGATCAGCTAACCGCAGTCGCAGATTCTAGGAAATATCCTTGCCCTCGCTGGTGTTTGCCCTTTCGTAGGGTCCCTTTCTGACTTGATTGGTCGCCGCCATGTTGCCCTCATAGGGGCATCTTTGATATGTATTGGCATGATAGTCAGCAGCACTGCTAAGTCCATGAACAATTTCATCGGTGCGTATGACTAGAACAATTTACTCTTGTTTCTAGCATCAGTACTGACAGGGAACATGCAGGCGGAATGACAATTGCAGGAGCTGGCGCTGGCATTAATGAGCTTACGGCCCTCGCTGCCACCGCCGAAATGGCTCCAACCAGGAAGCGTGGCAAATATGTAGCAGTACTGATCCTCAGCATCTTGCCGTTTTGTCCCTCTGTATTATGGGCCCAATTGATTGCGTACCACAGTAGCTGGCGATATGTTGGAGCTCTATGTGCGGCTTGGAATGGTGTTGGTCTACTTATGACTTTGTTTTTTTATTTCCCCCCTCCACGGGTCAACTCACAGGGTCTAAGTAAGGCGGAGATTATTCACAGGATAGACTTTGTTGGCGGCATTCTCAATATTTCAGGAACAGTTCTGTTCTTGGCCGGATTACAATGGGGTGGCTATCAGGTAAGAACTCCAGTCGACAAAATTTGTTCAATATTTACTGGCGGTAATTAAACATATTTAGTACTCATGGGGAAGTGCCCACGTTCTCGTCCCCCTAATACTAGGAATAGTACTTCTCATTGCCTTCTTCATATGGGAGATTTTCGGTACTGAAAACCCCATCTTGCCCTCCCGTCTCATAGACGAACCGAGAACCTTTGGCCTCACTCTTTTGATAACATTCATCTCCGGTGCGAATTTCTTTTCCGTCATCATGTTCTGGCCTACCGAGACATTCAACGTCTACGGCCATGACCCTGTTGAGGTTGGAATTCGCAGTTTACCTGTCGGGCTTGGGATTCTTGCCGGAGCATGCGTTGCCTTGTGGCTGTTGAGTGCTTTGAAGGGCAGGATCAGAGAATTGATGCTTGGGAGTAGCTGTTTGATGGCTGCAGGTACGTGGTATCCCAGCCTACCTTTTGTCGAGATGATAATAACAGTTGGTATATAGGCTGTGGAGCCATGGCTGTTGCGCGTGTTGATAATATGTATCAGCTTTGGGGCATCCTTCTCGTTGCTGCCCTAGGGATTGGAGGCATAGTTGTTCCAGCGTCAATTATGACGACCATAATCTGTCCTGACGTGAGTATCGCTCGCATAACAAATTCTTCTCTTTCTTGAACCATCAAATTGACAAGGTCGGCACAGGACCTTGTCGCCACAGTATCCGCCCTGACGCTCTCAGTTCGCGTCATTGGAGGCGGCGTCGGCTATACAATCTACTACAACGTCTTCCTCAACAAGTTCCTCACCAATGCCGAGTATTATATTGGCGGCGTCATGACTGAACAGCTCCAAATCACCAATCTCAGCGCTATCACCGAGGCCATCGAATTGACCAGCGCCTCGGAGCTTGAGGGATTGATGGAAATCCCCGGTATTGCAGGGAACCAAGCTGCGTATAATGCAGTGGTCCTTGCAGGTCAGATTGCCTATGCGGAGAGTTACAAGTATGTGTATTATGTGAGTATTGCATTTGGAGGGCTGGCTATTCTAGCTTCGCTTGGGCTGAAAAATATTGGGAAGTATATGGATGAACATGTTGCTGTGGTAATGCATTGAGCGTCTTTAAGAAGTCGAGGATTATTCATTATCCAAGCAAGTATCTAGGAAGAACTCGTACGATTTGCAATTGAATTGATTGATGATCGTTTTCCACTCTCGGTGGTAATCGAGTTATACCACTGGACATAGAGAGATGGCCTTTAAAATTGCCCAACACTTATTTCTGCCCAATTAATAGGCTCTCTTATAAATGTAACCATAGGCTTTTACTAGCGCTTCTGACTATTACCATACATGATACTGATGAACCGACAAAATCTGGTTGCCTAATTCTAGTAGATCCCAACACTTACCATATAGCATATTGGTAACGAAATAAATACCGTCATACCGCTTCTAAGTCTATATTCAGATAGGAATTAATGTGTAATCACTCATCTGTCTACTCTTAATCGGGGGCTATGGCAAGTACCCCGCGCTTTCAAGGCATCCCCGACATCCTCTATGGAACGGCATTCAAATTCGATAAAAGTACATCTCTTGTCTCGGAGGCTTTAACAGCCGGTTTTAGAGCGATAGACACAGCGGGCAGCAGAGCAGCATACCGGGAAGAACTCGTTGGAAATGGAATTGAAGCCGCGCTTGCCTCTGGGCTTGTCACGCGTGGTGAGCTCTACGTGAGTACGATATTGTCACACTCCAGTCTCAACTTATCACAAGAGACATGCTTAACTATCAATAGATCCAAACCAAGTTCTCGCCCTTCAAGGCAGGAAAAGATCCAGCTCTCTACCCGTATGACACGACCAAGAGCATCCCTGAACAGGTGGAGGAATCTGTAGCATCGTCTCTCGCTAATCTGCACACCACTTATATCGACTGCTTCGTCCTTCACTCGCTCTACGAGAACATGGAAGACACACTCGTCGCATGGAAGGCGATGGAGGCCTTAGTGCCCTCCAAAGTGGCCACATTAGGGGTGTCCAATTGCGACCTCGAGTCGCTGCGCCAACTCTGGGAGGCTGCTGATATCAAACCCGTTGTCGTCCAAAACCGCTTTACCGAGGATACAGTAGACAAGCCGAATCCTGCTCATCCGCCAAACCTGCCATATCCGCTGGTTACCTTTGACCGAGACGTTCGAGAATATTGCGGAACGCATGGGATGGCTTATGCGCCATGGGGTCTGCTCTGGGGCAATCCGAGCGTGCTGGACGATTCGAAGCAAACTCTAGAGGCGGCGGGACAGGAAATTGGTGTTTCTAAGCAGATTATACTCTATGCTGTGATGAGAAGCATAGGTGGCTGCGAAATGAGTATATTATGTGGTACAACGAAGGTGGAGAGAATGCGTGAGACGCTCGAAGGATTGGCCAAAATAAAGAGCTATGTAGCAGAGAGTGATGCACAGAGAGAACGCTGGGAAACTTATGTTGGATCTATTAAGGATATTATTTGTTGAACAGCCTGCTGTTAATAGACATCATTCCACATATTGGTGTTTATCTTAATAGAATGATATGGATACAGCGTACAAATCAATAAGTCTACCAGACTATCACTCCTCACGTTAGGGTTAGCATTAAATCTCATTCATCCGTTGCTTATGATCAACCAGATCCTACATACATGCTTGCTAGCTCTCACCCTAATTTCTACTAGTGCTAGCTTCTTAAGATCCGGTTCTTCCCTTTCAATTGAAACAAATCATCATATCGATACAACTCTCTCCAGTCAATGATTCAGTCATGCTCCGACCGAATAGGTACCATTACCATTGGGTCCGTCTTCCACCTGACGGACAACTTCAGTGGCCCCCTTCTGGTCTACTTCAGCGGGAACCTCCTCCTCAAACACTGGCTCAGGCTCAACAGTCTCAAACTTGGTCTTGAAGTCTGATAGCCCGTGGTTGCTGCTGTTTGAACGACGTCTAGCATTGGTGAAATTGTAGTCATAGTCCTGAACTTCATCGCCAGAGCGGCCCCTGATGATCCATGAATGTAAGTATCGAGACAACACAGAAGACATTGTGACCAGCTTACCAGTTTCCCTTGCCGCCTCCGTCCTTCTTGGTTTTGTAAGGGTCTGCGTTGAATGGCCCTGTCTTTCCGAAGTAGCGTGGCACGGAGTCGTTAGCCATTGAGGGGTCGTCAGAGACAACGGAATGGTCCTGGTCGTTGAGTTTGTGGGAGCGTGTCACTGCCCGGGTCAGAATGATATACTAGCATGGGCTGATCTTCAAGAGAAGGTAGACTCACTTTTGATGGCGCTGGGATGGTTGGGACGGATGGAGGTATGGACGGCCTAGAGGACAATGTGAAGATCAGCAACCACAGTGTCGCGTGATTAAGCTCTCAGAGATTGATGAATTGACTTGGCATACGTAGTAGGAGGAACCAAAGACAGGCTTTCTGGCTTGACCTGAGGAATTGGGTGTTCAGGGGAGCAATGTGATGTTCTGTTGGTTGTGGGAGGTAGGAGTCAGAGGAGGAGCAGGAGACATTCTTGCAACAGCAGGTGAGAGGGGAACACATGACTTCATCGTCTGGGTCGATCCGGGGTAAATTACGAAATACCCCGGATCCGCCCTGCCATTGGCCTGCTGCCCGCGCTAGGCCTGAACGGGCGAATATGTCTAAATAATTGACATTCTTATGTAAGCGCGCTCTCTCGAATCTCAATCATGCCATTCCCAGCGTCGTCTTCGTGAACATGAGCTGACTACGTTGTTCTCAGCGGCTTACTCCGCCCCAGGATCTGCCTGCCTGGCATGCACGATAGCGGGGGAACTCGGAAAAGCAGTTGCACCTCGATTCTACGTATACTTGGGTATACATGACGGTTGTATATACATAAATAATCAAATACTTTGATATAACGTGTTTTATTTTTATAGAACTAACGCAGACCGATTTGCTGCGGGGCGCTGACCAGCCAATGAGATGCGCTAGATTATTAAAGCGCGGCCGAGCCCGCCAATCACAGGCCAACCAATGATACGATAATCGTCTCCCCGATTTGCCGATTTGCCGCCGCTCCGTCCAAGAACTTCGCATCGCCGACGACGCCCTCGACATATTGCTCACAGACGACGAATTGAGAGCAATTACACCGTCACAATGTCCTTCTCTACGCTAGTTTCAGATATAGCATTTAGAGACGCTGCTCCTAGCGAGCGTGGCTCTCAAATCTCCCATGCCCGTTCGCAAGCCACAGCCCGCTCGCTCACCAGCACTCGAGCGACGAGCGTCAGCATCTCCGGCGACATATCCAGTCAATTGCATGCTGGCTACAGCCATCCATTAGCGAGGTCATGGCAGTCCGAACGACAACTGACAAAGGTACAGTCTGCTGGTCAAGAAAAAGGCACAAGGATCGCCCCAACTGACATCCCGATCTAGGAAATGCTCATTTATCCTCTATTTATTACCGATAACCCTGATGAAGAAACACCAATCCCCTCCCTCCCGAATCAATCTCGGCGCGGCCTGAATCGATTAGTCCCCTTCTTGACGCCTCTTATTCGAAAGGGCCTTCGATCGGTCATGCTTTTTGGCGTACCACTCAACCCGACGGCCAAAGATCCGCTAGGAACCGCTGCCGACGATCCGTCTGGTCCTGTCATACAGGCCATTCGATTGCTACGGTCGACATTCCCTAGCCTTTATATAACCGTGGACGTCTGTCTCTGCGAGTACACGTCTCATGGCCACTGCGGCATCCTCTGCGATGACGGCAGCCTCAATAACACCCAATCCGTAGAACGGATATCAGATGTAGCCCTGGCCTACGCCGTGGCAGGCGCACATTGCGTTGCTCCCTCGGATATGAACGACGGTCGTATCCGCGCTATAAAACTCAAGCTGATCGAGGCCGGAATCTCGCATCAGGTTACCCTCATGTCATACGCAGCGAAATTCAGCGGCTGCCTTTACGGACCATTTAGAGACGCCGCTGGCTCTTCGCCATCATTTGGTGATCGCAGATGCTATCAATTGCCTCCCGGCGGCCGCGGACTTGCGCGTCGCGCCATTGTGCGTGATGTTGCCGAAGGCGCTGATATCATCATGGTGAAGCCTGCAAGCGCATATCTTGATATCATCAGCGATGCAAAGGAACTAGCCAAGGATTTGCCTATTGCAGCCTACCAGGTTAGTGGAGAGTATGCCATGATTCACGCTGGTGCTAAGGCTGGTGTGTTTGGATTGAAAGACATGGCGGTTGAGAGTACGCAGGGGATACTGAGGGCCGGTGCTGGCATCGTCATCAGCTATTTTACCCCGGAATTTCTTGACTGGCTGTCTACCTGAGACTCCAGTTCTTAATTATTACGTTTGATGCTTAGATTTCAAAATTTTCAATACCTCGCCTCGCCACTCTTGACTTTGATCGCATTATTGCATTCATGATTTGGACATGGACAAAAAATATGTGACTTCTGTGCTAATGAATATACGTTTGGGCTCTGTTTTTTTGTATTTATTTGCCTTTGAATAACACCAGTGATGCATCTTAAATTTCAATATAAAGAAAACCCCTTCGTAACTTTTGACGCCATTTCTTTTTCAAAAAAAGAGAAGAAGAAAAAAAAAAAAAAAACAAGGACAAACATAATAAACGCTCAACTCGATTCATTTACAACGCAACGTGTATCATATCATGCAGCACAAACATAGGTCAAAAGAAAAAAAAGAAGAGGGACTCGATCACATATAGCTTGGTTTAAGTCCCTGGAACCCATATGCAACGATATCAGATTTCACTACTTCCCCTGGGGCAACGTATGCACCACGTCGGAGACGCACACCAGGGTAAATAGTACAATTTGCACCAACATAGCAGTCTTCCTCTATGGTGACAGGACGACCTTGATAGCGACTTTGCGAGCCTTTGCGTTCTTGCATGTTGGCATGAGCCATTGAGCCGAGGATGGTAACGTTGGGTCCAATCCACGTGTGTGCACCAATATTGATAGGGCAATCGTCGATCATCGAACAATTCTCGGAGATCATTACATCTTCACCAATGTGTATATTGAAGCCATAATGACAGCGAAAGGGCGCTTCAACAACTGCGCCTTGCCCGATTGATCCAGAAGGTCGCGAAATAGGAGAAGCTGAAGGTCCATTGGCAGCAGGAGGTATGATAACTTCCCGAAGAAGACGGTTCTGTTCCTTAGAACTGATCCCAGACTGTGGGTTGCAAGCATTATTGAATCGCCACAAGGCTGACTTGCAACGGTCACGGTCTTCAACTAATTGTATATCAAACGGACGATATAGATCCCCATGGATCATCTTATCTCTTTCTGTATCTTCCCCGGCGTTGTGACGTGCCGATAATTGGTGTTCGATGCTCAACGCTAGACGAGCTTGTGCTTGTGGGCTATTAGTGTCCATGGTGCTGGGATGCGGAGGTCTTTGATCGACAGGACTCTGAAAAATGGGCATGCCAGGTTTCGCGTGCGAGCCTTGTTGTTGAGAAAGTTCCCGAATGGATGGGACAACATGATACTCTGTCTTTGGCTGCCCCTCGCGGGAGAGTTCATGAATGGGAGGTACTTCACGATAGTCGGGCTTTGCCATGTGTTCCGTCAAGTAAGGAGGATGCGAGGCGCCCGGCCAGCTCCTTTTCGGCCAGGCGTTCCGGTTTCCCCCAACATTTGCTGAATTGCCTAAATATTGAACTCCGGCGCCCTCATTTTCCTCCACGACGACTGGCCTGACTTTGCTCACTTCGGATTGTTGTGTTGTCGCTGGAACCCGTTCATGATGCCGGGTGCCAACTTCTTGCATGTAATGATTGGCTGCATCGGGATATCCTTCCTTGGACTGTAAAGGCACTGGAGCCTTGCTGCTTGACGGCTTTTGCCATGTACTCCTAGAAGAGTACCCTTCACAAACAAATCCACCACGTATACAATTGTTACCTGAACCGAATGCTTAATTAGCCACCAACACACGAAGAGGATCGAGACCTAGGAGGTCAATAATAAGGAGTTACCTACATGATGGATGTTGTTCATCACATTTCTTCTTTCTCCTCCGACATGTCAGACAACCGGTTTTGGTTCGATTGCTAAACACCCGTTTCCGCTTGGGACCGACTTGAACAGCCGCTTGTGGCTTTTCCTGGGTGTAAGGTTGGGCGGACCGCTGATCTGACTCGCCAGAGGCTGAAGTCGGACCAGTTACCCATGATTTCTGCTCGATTGAATCGGTCGAATGCGCCTCTCTTTGCAGAGCTTCCACGAGTTGCGCATCAGACGTGTCCAAGTTCTGCGCTTTTTGGGCTTGACTAATCAAATGCGAATCGTAATCTGGCCAAGAGCTACTGGTGCCATTGATCGCCTGGTCTTCCTTGAGTTCCGTGTGCGAGTAGCCTGTGGGAGGCGGACCAGAATAGTCAACACCCGTGGGAAGCAACTTGGCGCCGTTGGTTACTTCTGACTGCATAGACAATTCAGAATTGCCTTCCGAGACGACGCGAGCAGGGATTCCTGTGGCGTCGCCGCCCAAACGTAAATGGTCTTGTTGAGACGAGTGATGTTCGAGAGACTCTGATCGCTTTCGCTTGTTCTTATTCGTTCCACCAGGTGATGTTTGGGCCGATGACTCTCGCGAATCGTATTCGTCGGCTTGTTCTGTGCCTGCATCGGACGGTTTGCGCTGAATTTCTTCCGGCCTTGCGCTATTTGTGCTGCCATTAATTCCCACAAAATCGCTTGCTTCTCTGCTCTGGTTTTGGTTCACAGCCACAGGTGGAATGCCGGAGTTGTGCAACGCTGTTGTCTCCTTCCCGTTCACAGCGGTAAAGCGCGGAGGACCATGCTCGGTATGTTGGTCGTTTTCTTGCACATGAGTCCCATTACCAATAGACGCGGGCTGTGCGACAGTGGCCATCCTGAGCGAAACACTCTTATCTGTGTCGCCTGTTCGTGATGCTGCTAAAGACTCCCGTTCGCGAAATCTGAAGACACGTCGAGTTGTAAGAATGTGTCTAATGGCATATGGTTGGTTGTAATTTTCGTGTGGGCAGAGAAATCCAGAGCAACTGGCTCCCAGTGCCAATGAATGGCGTCCCGGTCAAACTGGCGATTGCTCTCCGAGTCTTGAAAATCAAGTTATTGCGACGCCGGTAGGCTAAAATGACATCCGATAAGTGAGTCTGATCCACTATTTTCGGCGCTTATCGAGTCGTCTAGATGGGTTTGAAAACGGCGCGCAATTCCGGATTGAAGCCAGGAAGATTCTCGTAGGATTGGGCTTGACAGCACGTTAGCGTGGGACTCGGCGTGCGCGGTCGTGGTTATTATATATACGGACAGAGGAATCGGAGAGGGGTGGGAGGAATAGCAAGAGTCGTACAGAAGAAAGTCTATTCTCGTCAGGCGGAAGGAGGGCTAAAGGGGAAACAAATCTGCGGCAAAGAAACGAAGAGAGGACTGAGGATGAAGAGAGGAGAGGAGAGGAGGGAGGAGGAGAGAGAGAGGGAAGGAGGAGAGCGAAAGCGAGAGAGCGAGAGGGCGTAGTTAAGCTTCCACGGAGGTTTGGCGGCTAATTATATAATACTGCTTATAATACGAGACACAACTAGTTAGTTAGTTAGTTACTGCAGTGAGTGACTTAGTCAGTTAGTCCTCTATTACTCCGCCGGCAGGAGGCACCCTGACTGGGCCCCGTCGGCCCAGGCAGGCGCAGTTGCAACATCACACGAAAGCGCAGCGAAGGAAGGAAGGAGGGGAGGGGCGAGGGCAGAGGGCAGCAGCAGGCAGGCCAGGTCTTGTTGCAAGCGCGCGAGAGGTCGGGTAACGGCTTACGGCTAGCAGCAAACAGAGCGGGCCAGCCCAACAATGAGGCGGAATGGGCGCGGCGGCTTGACGTTGGCGCGCGATCGGCGGCGGCAGAAGCCGGCTGTGCGCGCTGTGGTTGGCTGGCGGGCCCCTGGGACCCTGTCGCCTGTTGGCCTATCAGCGCCGCGAGCGCTGCCGTCTGGCCAATGGAGCGCGTGATTAGCCTCTCTTGCCAGCTGAGGGGGTGCACATCGCTCGGATGGGGTGGGGTTGGCGACGGTATCCGTATTTTACCCGTTTTCACCGCGAGCCCGGAGGATCGAGGCCGTATTTACGGGGTGATTACCAGTACCACCTGTCTGCTGCGCAGTTTGGGCCGCGCGCCAGAGCGCAAGACAGCAAGCGCTAACGCATATACCGATCCTACATTCACATTCGCCTGCGTGCCGAGGGGAAACAGAAGAAAAAGCCGGTAATAATTTCTTATCATCTTCCCTTATATACACCCGTATATACTCCGTATACATATTCATTCCATTCCATTGAATTGACTGCCCTGAGCATGCCCCGGTGGGAGAGTACAAAACAAGAGCCGCCCACCCAGTGCGGCGGCTGTGCCACGACGCATTCTGTTTGGGCTGTCGCTTACCCTCCATTCCGGGGTGGGGGCGGTGGTGCATGCTGCACGCTGCACGCTGCACAGTTATCAAGTGCCTGCAAATCTAAAATACATACTCAAACTAACACTTCAGTAAGAGGCAACGCTGAGTTATTCGCCATTGGCGCCGCACTGGCGCGGCTAGAGAGGACAGCCCAGGCCGGAAACGACTTGCTCCGTCGTAATTTACCGTATGCGACCATTGACCGTGCGTGCCCTCCCTCCTTCAGGCGCTTGGCCGCGCTGATTGGCTATGATTCGGGGTTGGCGTCTACGTGAGACGAGAACTGTTTCCTTTGAAGCTCCGGTACACCATGACTCCGTGTTGACTCCGTCTATTTTTGGCATCCTGTGTTTCCTAGACGCTGACTCGCACGGAGCATGTTTGACCATCTGCGGTTGACCGTGGGACGCTGCCATTTATCTGCAATACTCAACCCGATGGCGCCTCTCGCGCTATCCACAGCTGGCGATCTCAACGTGACTGGTGGACTCGCCCATCGTCACACGGCATGGTCTTTGTTCGGATGGGCCAATCGAGTGGCCGCTGGATATGCTCCTCCATCCTTTGTGCTGCGTCCTGTAGCTGTGGCATGCGGATATTGTATTTAGAGTGGTGCTTTGTCTCTATATACGGAGTACTGGATAGTATATATCATTACCGTCAAGTTACTCCTAGAGATGATGCCAATACTTAATGTCGAGGGACAAGCAAAATAAATCCCACGTACGTAGTAAGCAAATTCGCCATATATATATATATATATAGCCACTACCTAGCTATGTACATGGCAAGAATAGAGCGTGCCGACACTCTGGTAAAGGCTGTGTTTGTTATGGCTGACTCAGCATGACGGTGTTTGCCAAGTTAGTTAGTTACTGCCTCACCTAGCTTCATCAGAAGTTTGAATCCTTCATTCGCTACATCCCGCTCATTGAACGACGTGCCCCTCGTCAGGTCCCATTTCTCGAGCGCAATCTGAGCTTGACACGCTTCGCTCTCGCGCTCCTCCGTCTAATTTTTCGACGACTCGCGCCGCACGTTTGATGTTTCGCGTTTGACCGCCCAGTTATCTCTGCCCCGCCTTCAGACTTCCCACCGGCTCTCTGCCATCAATCCTTCCACCGCAACCCCACTAGTTTTGCGATTTTCACTTATCATCACCCTCCCCGGATATATTGCGAATTTAGAGTTCGAGTAAAGCTGAAGGCGACCTCGCCAGTGCTTGGTGCGGAATGTCTGTCTCAGTGCAAGAATTGGACAACACTGTCCGCGCCTTCTACGAGGGCAAAGGCGATGTGGTGAGTCTATTATTCCTCATCGAAAAAAAGAAAATGGAAAAGAAAAAGAACTGAGCTGACCATGAGGCATTTCGATGTAGCAAAAACAAGCACAACAATCTCTTACGGAGGTATGATGAAAAAGAGCAGTTTCTTCGATAGACGCATCGACTGACAGAGTACACCCTGAAAACAGTTCAAACAAAACCCCGACGCGTGGTTGTTGGTGGGAGACATCTTGCAAGAATCATCATACTCCCAGACAAAGTGTGAGTGTGCCCTTGAGGGAAAAGTGATGGTTTTTTCCACATCGAAAATACTGATAAAATTTGTGGCAGATCTCGGTTTGCAGGTTCTGGACGAGGTGATCTCGACAAGATGGAAAGTCCTACCACGGGATCAATGCCAAGGTGATTTCTTTTCCTTGGAGAAGCTAAATAATTGGTTGGTGAATGATGTTGATTGTTTGAATATAGGAATCCGCAACTTCGTCGTCAATCTTATTATCGAGCACTCAAAGTCCGAAGAAAAACTGAAGAGCGAACGCGCCTTTCTGAACAAATTGAACCTCGTCCTCGTCTCGATACTGAAGCAAGAATGGCCACACAACTGGCCGACCTTCACCAACGAGATTATTTCGTCCTGCCATACGAGTCTTTCAATTTGCGAGAACAACATGGCTATCCTTCGATTGCTATCGGAAGAAGTTTTTGATTACTCGCAGGACCAGATGACCTCCACAAAAGCTAAAAATCTCAAGACAACGATGACCTCAGAATTCTCATCGATATTCCAACTATGCTCGGAGGTCTTGAACACAGCAAACCAGCCTGCTCTAATCAAAGCCACTTTGGAAACTCTATTACGATTTCTGAACTGGATTCCTTTGGGATATATCTTCGAGACGCCCATAATCAACACCCTTCTAACTAGGTTTCTCGGTGTACAGGAAACTCGCAATGTGACACTGAAATGTTTGACGGAAATTGGTGGCCTTCAGATCGGTCCTCAGTACTCCTATGACGAGAAACTCGTACAGATGTTCACCGAGACCCTTACACGGGTGGCCGAGGTTATTCCTTTATCGTTGGATTTAAAGAGCACCTACACCAACAGCAATTCGAGGGATCAAGAGTTTGTCCTGAACCTTGCCCTTTTCCTTTGCAACTTCTTCAGCGTGCATCTCAATGTAAGTCAAATCTGCCTCTGGCATCAGGGATCGAGCATTTCCTAACCACCTCAATAGCTCATCGAAAAACTCCCCAATCTGGACTATCTCACCCACGCGCACTTCTACCTCATACGAATCAGCCAGATTGACGATCGCGAAATTTTCAAAATCTGCTTGGAGTACTGGACCAAACTTGTACAAGAATTGTATGAAGAGATGCAACAGCTCCCAATCACGGATATCAATCCTTTGGTGAACATGGGTGTTGGTGCGCTATCAAATGGTGGCGCTCCGCACCCCAGTACACTTGCAAACTACCCTCTACGCAAGCACAAATACCAAGAAGTACTGTCCAGCCTGCGAACCGTTATGATTGAAAAAATGGTCCGCCCCGAGGAGGTTTTGATTGTGGAGAACGACGAGGGAGAAATCGTTCGCGAGTTCGTCAAAGAAAGTGACACTATTCAATTATACAAAACAACAAGGGAGTGCTTAGTCTATCTCACACATCTAGACGTTATTGATACAGAGAGTATCATGGCCGACAAACTTGCCAAACAAGTCGATGGCACGGAATGGTCATGGGCTAACTGCAACACCTTGTGCTGGGCCATTGGTTCTATCTCTGGTGCTATGAACGAAGAGACGGAAAAGCGTTTCCTGGTCACTGTAATCAAGGATCTCCTAGGCCTTACGGAACAGAAACGTGGGAAAGATAACAAGGCAGTCGTCGCAAGTAACATTATGTATATTGTCGGCCAGTACCCGAGATTTTTGAAGGCCCATTGGAAGTTTTTGAAGACCGTGGTGAACAAGTTATTCGAATTCATGCACGAAACCCATGAAGGTTTGTCTGCCTATCCGCATCTTTTTCTCAAACGTCACAACTAACTGTTACTAGGTGTTCAGGACATGGCTTGCGATACGTTCATCAAAATTGCCAACAAATGTAAACGCCACTTTGTGGCTCACCAGCCCGGCGAGACTGAACCTTTTATCGAAGAGATAGTTCGCAACATGCGAAAGATTACCTGCGACCTGTCACCACAACAAGTGCATACTTTCTACGAGGCTTGTGGCTATATGATTTCGGCCCAAGGCCAAAAGGGCCTCCAAGATCGTCTGATTGAGAGTTTGATGGCATTGCCCAATTCAGCATGGGATGCCATTATTGCACAAGCTAATCAAGACTCCTCTATTTTGCAAGATGCGGAGACTATCAAAATTGTCGGAAACATCATGAAGACCAATGTTGCAGCATGCTCCTCTATTGGCAGTTACTTCTATCCCCAAATTGGTCGCATTTATCATGATATGCTCAACATGTACCGCGCCTCCAGCCAACTTATATCCGATGCTGTCGCTAGAGATGGTGAGTTTTACGTTTCCATTGAAAAACAAAAAGTTGCATGCTGATGAATTCTCAGGAACCATTGCAACGAAAACTCCCCGAGTGCGAGGACTGCGCACCATCAAAAAGGAGATACTCAAGCTTATTGACACATATGTCCAAAAAGCGGATGACCTAGAAATGGTCAATCAGAATATGGTACCTCCATTGCTCGAAGCTGTGTTACTGGACTACAACCGAAATGTCCCTGATGCACGCGAAGCAGAGGTTCTGAATGTCATGACAACCATCATTCACAAGCTTCATGTACGTTGGACCCCTAGAACTACACGCTTTTCGGTTAGAATTGACAGTCGCTGCGTAATGTGGTGCTGGTGCTGACTCTCATTTAGAATCTCATGGACGACAAAGTGCCACTGATCATGGAGAGTGTTTTTGAATGCACTCTCGAGATGATAAACAAGGACTTCCACGAGTACCCCGAACACCGTGTTCAATTTTTCAAGCTACTGCAGGCGATCAACTTGTATTGCTTCCCTGCCTTGTTGAAGTTGGACGGCAATCAGTTCAAGTTCGTTATCGATTCATGCATGTGGGCAAGCAAGCACGACAACCGCGAGGTAGAGAACACAGGATTGACAATGTGTCTTGAGCTGATGAACAATATGGCCGAAACTGATTTGCAAACCTCGGGCATTTTCTTCCGTCAATTCTACCTAGCTATTCTTCAGGATGTCTTCTTTGTGGTTACTGATACCGATCATAAAGCTGGTAAGTTTTTTATGGTCTAGTGAATTGACGAGCTATTGCTGATATTTATTTAACAGGTTTCAAATCACAAGCAATGCTTTTGTCGCGCATGTTCTACTTTGTTGAATCCGGCAAGATTCAAGAGCCTATTTATTCACCAGAGCAAGCACCAGCCGGCACCTCCAACAAGGATTTCCTACAAGAATACGTTGCCAGCCTTCTTCAGTCGGCTTTCAAGAATCTTCAAGAGTAAGTCCAGTATTTTCCGGTTATCTTTCTCCGTTTGCTAACCATACGGCCAGGATCCAAATCAAGCAATTTGTCATTGGGCTGTTCGCTTATAACGACGACTTCACCAAATTCAAGACACACCTTCGAGACTTCTTGATCTCTCTCAAGGAATTTGCAGGAGACAACGCCGAACTTTACGCAGAAGAACGCGAGCAAGCACTCCAGGATGCCAAGGCCGCGGAGAGAGATCGTGCCATGAGGGTTGGAGGTCTACTCAAACCAGCCGAGATGGACCAGGATGATGATTTATGATTGGACCGTTGAACTTCAAGCAACCTGTGGCTTATTCTCCGCTCTTGGTAGCAAAACAAATCACTCCGCGTCGTGACATTTGGGAGACGGCTCAAGTCTCAGGTGTGAACCCGTGACTACTTCTTGAAATCTTTTATTTAGATATACTAAATCGCATTTCCAGCACACATGCCTGGGGTTTGCTATTCTCGAAGGAATCGCTGAAAAAGAAAAGCCTGGACTGGTCTCGACGGCCGTTCTTTGAGAAGGTGCAATTAGCATAGTCCAAGCAGTCAAAATTTAAATAATGATACTACCTAAAATATGATCTTAAACAATAGTGGAACAGTGAACAGTGGATATAGAGAATAAACACTCTACCCCTGAATCACGCGAGCTGTGGGCGAAACGTCCCTTTTTGATGCCGATGGGAGATTTTATTATGTCATCATCTCCAAGTTACCTAAGCTAAATATATCTCCCCGCAATAATCTCAAGTTTGCCATCGTCTTCCACTTCACACCTCAGACACCTCATATAGCGTTCAGTTGTCCTTTTACAGAGCATTTTCAGCGGGAGGAAAAAAACAAAAAGGAATATACTTCTTTCACCATCAAAATGTCAATAAATCCGCAACGCCAGCGACATGCAAATGCAAACCCCAGCACAGGCTCGTCTGTGCATACCACGACCGAAGAACCTGTGACCGCGACTCTTCCTCGAACCCTGCGCCTCAGAGGTGAAAGCCTGGGAAGCGATACGGAATCTAGCAGCCAGGAGCAACAGTCTGCATCCTCGCGGCGAGTGCGGTGGGATGAGAACGTGGTAAACAACGAGGGGATGGGGAAGAAGAGTTCGAAAGGTGAGTTTAAATATAAGATAGATGCGACATGGCACATTTCGAAAAGAAAAGAAAGCGATTTTGCTAACTCATGGCAGTATGCTGTATCTACCACAGACCCCGCGCCCTAGATGAAAGCAGCGATGAGTCCTCAGAGTCGAGCTCCGATGACTCAGACTCCGATGACGACCGTGACATGCAAGCCCGAAGACCCGGGCATCGGCGACGGCATCGAGAGGACTGCGAACATGGTGATGATGATAATGACGACGCCTCATGTCCGGGACATAGCCACGACATCAAACGAGCAGCCAAGAAGAAGCCAACTCCGAACGCTTACGAACGAGTTCCCAAACAAAAACGACCGCAATCATAAGAATATTTTTTTCGATAAGAGCATACATAGTGTCTGATTATTTGGACGACATATTATCAACTAAATCTACCTACTGCTAGCCATGAAGAAAGAATCCCAATTGGGACAACACAAGGCACATTGGCGGGTATATATTTTAACCAACCCCTCTCCTTAACTCCTTTGCAAAAATGCAGACACGAAACGGTGTTCTCGCGAAAAAGCCAATTCATTGATACCATAAATTATAACAACGTGCTTCGTCTCCTTGACGAGGCACGCTGGCTTCTCGTGGCTTGCACATTACTGCTGTCTTCCATAAGATTTCGTGTTCCTCTTACTCTCGCGCCGATATCCCTATTGATACCCGTTTTATGTGGCTGGGATACTTCCACTATTGGGTCGATGTCGCGGTTTTCACTGCTCAATTCTGTCTCTAGCCTATCAGGTTGACTGGACTTTCCGCGGTCGTAGCCTGCAGGGTTTGAGGAATGTCGACGTGATTGCGGATTCAGACTTGCCGATCGCCGTCGTGGATGGTCTTGTGCAGTGTTGGTGGTGGGTGACCCGGACTCGGTATTTTGGCTCAGGTTTGCCTCGTACTCGGTCTTGCTTAGGCGCGTAAGCTCATTCGTGCTAGCCGACAATGTCCTCCGCTTTCTCTCTGTTACCATGTGCTTGGGCAGTTCAGCAACAATCCCTTGATTATCATGTGTAATTGTTGTGATGCTGCTGGCTGCATCATTTTCGGGTGAAGATCCATCGTGACTTTCCGGGTCGATATCCTTGCCGGAATTTCCTGCTGTATGCCGTGCTTGTTCAATCGCCACAGCATCCGACAGCTCATTTGTGGCTCTTCGCATCTTGTCTCGCAGATTGGGCTCTGCGTAGCTGATAGCTCCTCTTGCGCGTCTAGAGGGCCGTGATGTGAGACTAGGAAGGGGCGTGGTTTCTGTCACAGCAGGCTCGTTTTGGTCGCTCTCATTAAATAGCTGCTTTCTGTGGCGTTCTTTCCCCACAGAATCACGGCTGTTTGGTGTTGGCTCGTCCTCGTGTATAGTTGCTGGGGTTGCTCGTTTTGCCTTTTTCATCTGATCAGGTCGAAGCGGAGAAACTTTCTTTGGGTCTGTTCTGCGTGCGTTCTCTTCTTCGCCTCGTCCTTTCGGTGCATTCTCCGGCTTGCCATGGTCAATCTGGTGGACGGTTTTCTTTTGGGGTGAAGCCATATTTGTGCTTTCTAAATTCGCGTCTCGTTAGTTCATAGTTCAAAATAGAACAATAGAAACTTGTTTCGACATACTCGGTTCCAGTACTCTTCGTTTCGCAAGATTTCCCTTCTTTTGTTGTTTCTTTCCTGTAGGCTCGTTGACTACTTCGACTGCCACAGTTGGTCGACGCGCACGAGAAACATCCACGGCGCGCGTAAACTGAAAATCGTCATCAATTGTAGAGCCAGTGTTTCCAGGCGGCGGCGAAAACGTGATTTCCTCCTCTGTTGCGCTGAACTTGCGCTTTGACCCAGACAGCACAGGAAGTGGGACAGATTTAGATGGAGAGGGTGATTGCTCCGAGGCCGATACGTCTTCGTTGATATTATTAGGAGAAATCGAAAGACTGTTGTTGGAGTGCGGACTGTCTTCCAAGTCTGGGGAGCCAATATCCTTCTCAAGGAGGTTAAAGTCGCCATGCTTCAGTGAAAGTGGACTCTGGTCCACGTCAAAATGCGCAACTGGCGGAGACCCTATGGTGGGCGAATCTAGATCTTGTTGAGCTGCTGCTGCCAATTCCTCGGCGCTATATTAAAAAAGACGTTAGTATTGAAATGAATGTTATCGGGAGTGTTTACGCGTACTCAAGAGTCCGTCTTGGGAAATATTTATCCTCCAGAATCGTCGGCAGTCTGTCGCCGTTTTCGTCCCATGTCAATGGTCTCCGACCGTCGAAGGAGCGCTGACTTTCTATATTGGCATCTGCTGTTGTGTGATGCGCGGTCTTTTTTAGGAAATTCTCCGGAATCATGCCCAGCTCGCTAACTAGCGAGTTCAATTCCGATACTTTGGCCGCAAATTTCTCTTTACACCGATAGATGTCCTTGTGAAACGCTCGACCGGCTGCAAATTTTTCGGCATCGTGCGTCAATGAGATTACTTGTTCTTTCAAGGCGGCGTTCTCTTTTAGTAGGTGCGATAGTTCTGCTTCTAAGCTCTGTATTCGCAGCGACTGGAGCGAGTTCACTCTGGCGATTTCGCGATTCTGTCGCACAAAACGTCTTTTGACTGTCGTCACGTTAGCATATGAGGCCGTTTTGTGTATGCGGCTTAGACGTTAATGAGAAGCAAAAACTCACGGGCTTCTATGGACTCTGTTGGGCCGGGGAGATCATTTAATCGCGCCATTTCGCAGCTCGACTGTGGTTTTCAGGCTCATAAAGCCTAAGCCGGTAGGTCGTCTTTCAATACCGTGGTCAATTATCTGTTTTATAGTGCTGCGTTCTGCGTGGCCAAGTCGAGTATACGAGAGGCGGTTATGAGAGACGTCGAGTGAGCAAGTGACGGTTTGTGTTGGTTGAAGCTTGCTTGTTG
This sequence comes from Penicillium sp. OUCMDZ-019, assembly GCA_011750695.1. Classification (NCBI taxonomy): domain Eukaryota; kingdom Fungi; phylum Ascomycota; class Eurotiomycetes; order Eurotiales; family Aspergillaceae; genus Penicillium; species Penicillium sp. OUCMDZ-019. Next base: position 599,956 of record WTTZ01000005.1, on the reverse strand, counting down.
ACTTTTGTCCCGAAGCGGTTTAGCGTGGCTATGGAGGCGCGAGCGGCGAGCGGCGCACACCCCACCTGCTCAGCTTCAGAATGTCAATTTGAATATCGACTTATGCCATTATCGCGCCAGCTACTCTGCACGCAAGGTCGATAGCTAACTCTGTGTTTTCTACATACATAATCAGACTTCATCTGTGCAACACGAAAAAGAAGCCAAGAGAACTCACTCCAATGGCGCTCCCGACAACGTCGATAAACGCACCGTTTCGTCAGAACAATGCATACCCGACAACGTCGCAGCAAGCAATGGCTTTGACCATGCGGATCGAAGCGAAAAAAGCAGAACTGGAGAACCTCAGCCAATTGCGGGATTTAAGCAGCACGCTTGCCACCCAGATGCAGGCGCTGGAAGCAAAGCTGTCCACGTTAAAGGACGGCACCGAAGGTACGCGACAGATTTATGTATCGGTTTGTCACAGATGACGTCTTGACTGACTTGGCTTGTAGCTATTGCATGTGTTCTGGCCAACTGGCAGAGTGTGTTGCAGGCAATCAACATGGCGACCAGTAAGCTATCTTGTTCTTTGCTACTTGAGTTACAATTGCTAATATTCTGGTGATTAGAGAAAGCCGCGGCCAGTGTCCAAGACCCGTCAGGCGCTGAGAATCGCCCCTCGACGCTCGTCCGCATACCCACTGCCTCGATCGATGCGCTTTCGGATGCTTGATCAATGGAGACGTTTGCTGGCTGTTTCAGGGCCTCGCGTCGATGGCCGGCTTACATACAAATACGGAAACCACACGTGTTGCAGTGGGCTCAGGTCCATTCTCGGTGGAAAGAGCAGGACGACTAACCCACGCCACGTATTAATCGACCACACACACCCTTCGTGCAAACGCAAAGTTTGCTCGCAGCGAAACCACAAGTCACGATAACCTAACGGCATCAATGTACATACTGCGGGAATAGCCCAGCAGCGATCACCACACGCAGACGAAGCTAGAACACCCGAATTGACGAAATGGTGAAACGTCTGGTGGTGGGACCGCAGTGGTGTGGGAGATATAACAATGGTAATATACATGGTACATAGTCTGCTGGCAGCCTGAAGATTGAGTGTTGAATATCATCTCCTGCATTGGCCAGTGGCATTGGCAGTCTGCGAGATAAGCTATCTGAGCTGGTCTTCTTCATAGTTCATACAGCATGAATTAAACTGGATGATCAAAATTACGAAATTAGCACGCTAGTGGCCTAGTGCAGCTAGCGTGGCTTGGCTTTTTCGCGGTAAGCGCCCGAAGCTGCCGGAAATTGAAAATACTGCGCCGTCTCTGCCTGACACCAGCATTTATCTTGAGATAATAATCTCGCGCCGGCCATAGGCTGTAGATACGTCGATAGACGCACTTCCCCTCTCTTGGAATGTGCCCTTCGTACACTACACTGCGCACTATATACATATCCTCCGTGATATGTGATATGGCAATATAAACCGGCTCCCTGACGTGGACCAGTGGCGTGATATCTTTTGGCATGTTGCTATTTGATCCTTTCGGGAGCAATCGCTTAGCAGTACTACGTATGCACGAGGCAGTCGGAAACTGCAATTAGTGAGGTACAGCGCCAATCACCAGCTGAGCAGGTCGCACAGAGCAGTGGGCTAGTGGCATGACTAGGCTGTCGTGTTCACCTTCTGCTTGCTCGCCACAGAGGCTAACGATGCTAGCACGGTGCCTATGAGTAATCTGAGCACAGCAATTGCGTGTGCCATAGATCGTAAAATGACGACGAAGCGGTGCCAATATTCGCTCTCGAGATCACGTCTTTCGTCGTGATATGCGCTCCCGATCATCTGACTGGCATTCCTCTTTGGTGGTACGCAGCTAGCAGGCAGGGTTTGCTGATCAAGAGGAGAAGTCGTCTTTTGTTGTATGCAGGAGATATGTACTATGTATGCTAGCGTGTAATCTACGGGTGGACATTACATTACGCGTCTGTGACGGTAATGAGCAAATTAATTTTGGGAGCGGCCGCTGCCTCGGGCGCCGCGGATGGCCACGTACGGTACGGTACGGGACCGGGCCCGTACATACCGCTAGGGCTGCACGCCAAAGCGGCTGGCCAAATTGGGCCAACGGCATGTCACCTTCGAAGCTCACAGATCGTGCGCTCGCCAATCACCGGCGCCAGCGTCGACAACCTGTTCGTGTGATTTTGACGTCTGAGAGGTCATGGCGCTATCGTGGCCATTGCTTCTGCTCGTTAGTGCCAGTCGCCAGCTGTGGGGAAACTTTTGACGATGTCGTTGATAACGCCCCCTTCAGCGACTTCTTCTCTCGCGCTCTATATCTACCTGACGATATCTGCCTACTCGCTTCCATTTTTTTCTTCTTCTTTCCGTCGACTGAGGGATCCATTACATTGAGGTTTCATTCACTTGATGACACTCGGTGCTAATGATCCTGGTCTTCTTTTTCTTTCCTCTCTTTTCTTTTTCCATCACATCTCGCCTCGACCAGAGCCTTCCACTGTCCAGCCTCGTTGAGTGAGCGTCAAGTCAGCCTTACGTCCTGTCAAACAGAAATGATCCATTGTTTATGATCAAGGAAGTGTCGGGTCTCTCTTCTTGCGGAGTATAAACAGGCTGCAACGTCTTGTTATTTCATGAGCAACATACTATACGTATAGAGAATATACATACGTGATCTGCTTCGTTCTTTCCCTGTGCCATTCGTTAGGACTCGCACAAAAAGCATTACTCCATCTCTCTATCTCGCCACTTCATACCGATCCTCTGGTCAACAGTCAACAATCAACTCAAAATGGCAACCGCATGGTCACTCGACTTCTGCCTGGTCTGCGACCAGCAGATTTCCGGAGGAGGCGCATATTGTTCTCAAAGCTGTCGACTCGCCGACCTAGACCAACATGCTTCCGACTCTGTATCCAGCTACTCGGCCTCTTTATCCTCGAAATCGACAATACAGCCGAAAGCGAATCTCACCAGACCCTCAATCCGCACTGGCTCCTCATCCTCGTCCTCCTCTTCGAGCTCTCACGAGCACTCATCCAGCCTTACTTCGACCTCGTCTCAAACCTCCCTCTCATCGCTTACAAGTACACTCTCACCATCCGCCACGCTGTCAAACCAGGTCCGCCATGAATTACAGGACTACACAAAATGTTTTGACCCGGTCCGAGACTGGAAGAGACGATTAACGAACTCATGATTCAGCACTTATCCGTGCTTTCGCTGCTTTTTCTGTATAATTTATTCAGCAAGAGGGGTTAAAAAGGGCACGACGCCCTCTCGGCATCAATATCTTCTCTCCGGAGTCTGGGTTGCCTACTATATGGCGTTTGGGGGGTCTTAATATCATACCGGAAACAGCACGGTATCATTTATTTATTAGCACTACTGTCATGACTATCATGATTCATTGTTCGGCGCAAGGATGGCTATTGCTGTAACATCATTATCATCATCATCACCCTGACCTGACTACCTGACTACCTTTGAGATTCTTCTATCAGATCCGGGTTAGGAAAAGGGCAGGCCTCGGAGTTTTCGTTACTGCTGTTGTTTCTGGGTTTTTTTCTTGTTTGTCAGAATGCATATGCCATCTAATGACCCTTGGCATGTTGGCACCTTTGAGTCTGCCCCATTTGTTCTTTCGGCACGGTACTGATTCTTTGGAATCTGGATACGGGATTTCAGGAGACATCCTATGTAACTACTTGTTAGCATTCCAGGAAAGAAAATAATTTCTCTTCTACATACTGTACTACGTATTTCTATTGATCGCCGTAAATATAGTTTGGCTGACTCCGCACTGCCCAGTTCCACATAGTCCATCCACCACGGCAGCGGAGTGACTCCACTGCGGATTTCACTTCCACTACGTCAGGATCAGACTCGCCGCATAGTACACAGTCCTGCAGACTCCTGCTCGTCGGTGATGTGGCTGGTATAAAGTTCGTGTCGAACACAAGGAGCTTGTACTATATGAGCATGCAAGAGGTCTAAGGTGTAGTCGTGGTGAAGAGGAAGTGGTGAAGCCGGCATGCCGAGCGAATTCCCCGACCTGATTGGTGGGAGGAGTCCCGAGAACTCCGGATGAAGCTGGAGATACCAACTATGGCGATATGTTCAATTGGAACAATTGAAAATATATTCGGTGCATGTGTACGGAGTATGCTTGTTGACATGAGTTGTCAAGAAAGAGGCTTGCATGCGGAGGTGGTGCTATCTAGTATATAGTAGATCTGCTAAGAGCTGTACCTGGGGTAAGGGCGTCATAGGTACCCTGTACAGCAGCATTGTCTTGATACTTTTCTACGAGCAAGACATGCTTGATTAAAAGGAGGAATTGATTATTATATGCTTTTAGATTGACAAGCTACTCTTAATTCCACAGAGCTTTACATAAGATCAGATTCAAACAAGAAGCGGACAGTACGTCATAGCCAGCTGCGTCCACTTTTCTCAAATCTGGGCAGTAACCAGCAAATTCCTCCTCCTTGACTTATTCCGACAGGGGCTCACCCAACTTTTTTTTCCTTTCTTTTTCTTCTCCTTCTCTCTCTTCTATCGACAAACACCAATGGCCGCTCAACACTCTCGCCGCTTTGTCCGGCCTCTGCTATATACTTCGGCCGCACTGGCCACCGGTGCCGGCTTCCTCTACGTCGCATACCGTCCGCGTACCATTCCAGGCTCAGAGCCAGCTGTCGTTCCTCCTCCGGGCTATCGTCTAGGAAAACTCGTGCCCCCTAGTTTCCCGCGCATCAAATCCCGCGAAGAGCAGATCGCCGACTTGAAGCTGAGTGCGCTGGAGCAGGGTGAAGAAGAGCCCTATGACTTGCTGGTCATTGGAGGGGGCGCTACCGGCTCAGGTATTGCTCTCGATGCGGTCACGCGAGGTCTCAAGGTCGCCGTCGTCGAGCGAGATGACTTCAGTGCAGGGACGAGTAGTAAGAGCACAAAGCTAGTCCATGGCGGTGTTCGTTATTTGGAAAAGGCCGTGTGGGAATTGGATTATGCCCAGTATGCTTGCCTGAATATTTGACTATAGAGGATAAAACCAGCACCATTTTCAAAGGAATTGTTAGCTGACCGGTGCTCTTCCGCTATTACCAGGTACAAGCTAGTCAAGGAAGCGCTCCGCGAGCGTAAATACTTCCTGCAAACCGCGCCTCATTTGTCCATGTGGCTTCCGATTATGGTGCCGATGCAGAAATGGTGGCAAGCTCCGTATTTCTGGGCGGGATGCAAGGCATACGACTTACTAGCTGGGTCGGAAGGCATTGAGAGCTCTTATTTCCTCACTCACAGCAAAGCTCTGGATGCATTCCCCATGCTGAAGAAAGAGGAAATCTTTGGTGCTATGGTTTACTACGGTACGATTGACCTTTGTCAGCCTAGAATTATTCACTGACATGCAACTGTAGATGGAGCACACAATGACTCCCGTATGAACGTCTCCTTAGCAATGACCGCCGCCTTGTATGGCAGCACAGTCGTCAACCACTTGGAAGTAACCGGCCTGACCAAGGACGAATCCGGCAAGCTCAATGGAGCTATCGTCAAGGATCTTGTTGACGAAAAGAACGGACTACCAACGAAAGAGTTCAAGATCCGTGCCAAGGGCATTATTAATGCCACTGGTCCTTTCTCAGACTCTATTCGTAAGATGGACGAACCTGACACCAAGGAGATTGTCGCTCCTAGCTCCGGTGTTCATGTCATTCTACCCGGATACTTCAGCCCTTCCAATATGGGTCTTATTGACCCATCTACCTCGGATGGTCGTGTGATTTTCTTCCTGCCATGGCAGGGAAACACAATCGCTGGAACAACTGACCGACCCACAGAGATTACTCCGCATCCCCAACCTAATGAAGAAGACATTGACTGGATTTTGAGAGAGATCAGCGGCTATTTCGCACCGGACATCAATGTACGAAGGGAAGATGTTCTCGCTGCATGGTCAGGAATTCGACCACTTGTCCGAGACCCCAAGGCCAAGAACACGGAATCACTCGTGCGGAACCACTTGGTCACCATATCCAACTCGGGTCTTTTAACCTGTGCAGGTGGAAAGTGGACAACATATCGCCAAATGGCCGAAGAGGCAGTTGACGAAGCCATCAAAACATTTGCTCTCCGAACTCGCAGGATCCAGCAGATCCCCGACGTGAGCGGCACAGGACTGAAAACTGACAACTTCAACCTCGACGGTTCCTGCCAGACCCATCAGGTTCGCCTCATTGGTGCCCATGGATGGTCCAAGACTCTCTTCATCAATTTGATTCAGCACTACGGTCTCGAGACAGATGTCGCGAAGCATCTTACGGGATCATATGGTGATCGTGCATGGCAAGTTGCCGCCCTATCTTCACCCACGACTGCCCGATTCCCTCTTCGTGGAACCCGTGTTTCAGCCCTGTACCCATTCGTTGATGGAGAGATCCGTTATGCTGTAAGACACGAGTACGCTCAAACCGCGGTGGATGTCGTTGCTCGTCGAACCCGACTTGCCTTCCTGAATGCCCAAGCAGCCCTCGAGGCACTACCTGGAGTCATCGATTTGATGGCCGAGGAATTGAAGTGGGACGAGAAGAGGCAGAGTCTGGAATGGGATGACACGGTCAAATTTTTGACATCCATGGGTCTTCCCCAGAGTCACGTTAGCCTCTCAAGGAAAGATGTAGAGGATGGCAAGTCTCGAGCTTTGATTGAGAAGCCAAGCTCTGCCAGAATTGGTATGTCGTTTTCTCCGTTTGATAAGTCAGAATGAATTGACTAACTCTCCTAGACTCGCCGGCCGATATACTCAAGGGTGATCTTTCGACCACAGAGCAACCAAGCCCCGGGTTGAACCCTGACTCGGCTTCGAATAAATAGTTTGTCTTTCTTTTCTTTTGGCGATCGTTGTATAATATAGAGCAGGATACGTTATAAGATAGCACGTCTTTCTAGAGGAGAGGTTGGAGTTAATTAATGTACCAATGGGTAGCAATTTATAAGCATTTCCATATACGTAATTTATTATTTGATACTTTTTAAACCATTGTATACTATATACTACATTGATCGTTGCGGTGTCGAGGATATGTATACAAGTGACTGATTTGATTGGTGGGATGCCTGCCCCACCTCGATCTTTGAATTTATTCTTAGACCACCACCTTCCCAGTTACTTAACCCACCAACAACACATATCTACACCTCTCGCCTTGACAGGAACAGGCAAAATGGTATACTACTTTACTTCCAATGTCGTCACGCCCTCTGCGTCAATTTACGTCGGCAAAGACAAGTTCGAGAGTAAGCTACCCCGCCTGCAAAATATTGACTATTGAACGTTTACTCACAGTACTGCCAGATGAGGACCTCATAAAGCACGGGCTAGAGTCAGACGTTTGGTAAATCACCTGTCGCCTTCGGTATTGCACGGACACCATTTATACTGATTTGTTATAATGTCAGGGTTCGTTGTCTTCCCGGTTGAATGTGATGTCAAGAGAGAGAAAGAGAGCCTAACGGCTGGCAGTTCCACGTCGATAATCTGTCTAGTGCGCACGTATACCTCCGGCTGCGAGATGGCGAAACATGGGACAATATCCCCAAAGATGTGCTGGAAGACTGTGCGCAGTTGACCAAGGCCAATTCCATTGAAGGTAGCCGAGTCCGACCCCGACTTCATGCAACCGTCTACCATGCACCATGCTGATCCAGGATACACGCGGCAGGAAATAAAAAGGATAACATCACCATCATATACACGCCGTGGGCCAACCTGCTGAAAAACGCATCCATGGCCACGGGCCAGGTATCATTCCACAACCAGAAGATGGTGAAGAAAGTCCACGTGCCGGTACGCCTCAACCCGATCGTCAACCGACTCAACAAGACGCGCGTGGAGAAATTCCCCGATCTACAGGCGGAGAAGGAGGAGATCTTGAAGAAGAAGAGGAAAGAGGAGCGCAGGACCAAAGACGACAAGAAGGCCGCAGAGAAGAAGGAGAGGCAGGAGCGAGAGCAGCTCAAGTGGCAGAAGGAGCATGCGTATGATGATTTTTTCAGCGAGGAGAGCATGCAGCAGAGCAATAACCAGGATCGGGATGCGGATTTCTTGGACGATTTTATGTGATTACTATAAATACCTTAATTACAAGACACGGCCTTGAGTTCTGAATTTTGATATTATTGTAATGTCAATGTTAATGAGTATTTGAACAAATAAATGCATAGTATGTGTATTTATATCCAGATACTTATGCATAGCAGATGGGTATGCGGAGTCCTCAGTCTGGACTCTGGAGTGACAGCCGCTAGCTGGTCTCACACTTGCATGGCCCGCATTGGCCGGCTCCTTCCCTGCTAGCAGAGGCCGTTACGTATACCAGAACACCGCAAGCAACAGCTGCACCAGCCAGCGTCAATTGCAGCAAATCACACAGGAGCAACCATGTCGCCAGATAAGCAGTCCTCCAATCCCCACGGTCAGTCAAGTTCGCTCTGTGTGAATTTAAGAAAGACTTCCAGCGCTGATTGTTGTTGTCTCTAGGCGGGAAGTCCAAGAAGAACAAGAAGAAGAACCAGGCCAACAAGCAAAGCCAGAACGCTGACAGCGGTGCACCCTCGAATAATGACGTGCAGGACGACCCTGAAGAATTGAAGAACGAGTCGGACGCAGAAGAAACAGATGTCGCTGTCAGTGCAATTGCCTTTTCTGCGTCTCCCTATCCTTTTCGCACCCACTGACCGGTCAATAGAATCAAACCGAAAACGCCAACGGAACATCCCCCGATAAACAGAACGGTGACGAAGTCGAAACCCAAAAACATGACGAGCCTACACCCTCAAACGATGAAGGAGACTCTGAGACAGCAGCAAAAACAAAGCCGGCAGAGCATGAATCAGAGGAGAACAATAAATTTGACGATCTCGTGCGCGACCGAGACTCCCTTCGAGCCGAGGTGACTGAGCTTCGCAAGTCACTTGAACAGATCCAGCATAAGCACCAGGAAGAAATGAACGCGCTGCAGCAGAAATTGGATGATTCCGAGGACAAGAAAGCGCATGCCGAAACCCAGTTCCAGAAACTCCTGGAAAGAGTCAATATCATCAAGTCACAGCTAGGGGAGAGGCTGAAAGAGGACGCTGTATGTTTTGTCTCTACTCATCTTACAACCAATCTCTAACACATCTACAGGAGGAACTCTCGCACGCGAGGTCTCGCATCGAGGAATTAGAAGAAGAAAATTCGACATTAAAAGCAGAAGTGAGCGCGAAGGCGACTGCGATTGCAGACTTGGAGAAAGATGCGCGAGAGAACTCTAATGAACTAGAGAGTTTGCGCAGCAGAACGAACCTTTCTCAGCAGAATTGGCTGCAGGAGAAAGAGGAGCTGCTTGAACGCGAGTCCTATATCCATGCAGAGTTCGAAGAGGCAAAACAAGCCATGCACAACTGGGAAGTTCTGGCCATGGAGGAACGCTCGATTCGAGAGGGACTCGCAGAAAAGGTCAATGATCTGGAAGAGCAGCTTTCTACTCTTCGTGACGAGTACAACACCGCGGTTACAGACGGTAATACGCAATCGGTCACCATTGACGGATTGCAACGAGCTTTACAGGAGATACAAGATGGTCAGTACTCTTAACCCTGCTGTCATTGAGGACATTGATCTAATCTTAAAACAGCACGAAAGCAGGAGCTGCGTGAAATTGTGCAGAGCTCTGACGCTCAGCTCGAAGAGCTCAAAGAAACTCTCCGCCAAGTCGAGAAAAGAGCCGAATCAGCAAACACGGATCTGAAACAAGCGCAGACAGAACTAGATCGGCTTCTGCCGTTCGAGAAAGAAGTCAAGGAGAAGAACCTTCTCATTGGGAAATTGCGACATGAAGCCGTCACACTGAACGACCACTTGACCAAGGCGTTGAGGTTCTTGAAGAGAGGCAAGCCAGAGGACAATGTTGATAGGTGAGTTCTCTCTTTCAAAGTTAGGGGAATTGCTGACTGACTTGTGCCAGACACGTCGTGACAAACCATCTGCTACACTTTCTAGCTCTTGATCGGTCCGACCCAAAGAAATTCCAGATTCTGCAACTTATAGCAGCTCTGTTACAATGGAATGAAGGTATGCTATTGTTTCCATTCTTTACCATAGGACTATAAGCCCTAATACATCCCAGATCAAAGAGAACAAGCCGGACTCAGCCGCCCCGGAACATCGACTACCCCCAGCATCACCACCGGCCTCAAAGTGCCGAGCTTCTACATGCACCGCACGCCGAGCACACCATCACTGATGAGCGACTACATGGAAAACGGCAACGCAGGCGGCGGCAAAGAAACTCTCGCTGAGCTCTGGTCGAATTTCCTAGAACAGGAGGCCCAAGCTGCTGGAGATAACGCATCAAGTAAAAGGGGATCTACTGCGGGTCTTGGTTCGCCTTGATGAATAAATAACCCTATTAATGAATAGGAGATTCTTCTTGTGTAGGTTATGTTTTAGGATGTACAAAGATTTATATAAATTACACAAGCCTTGCTTGCAAGGCGTGGTTCATTCATAGTGCTTCTGATTGATTACCCGACATATCACTCCGTTGTAGAGTAGTACTGTCTACGAGAACAGAAATCCAAACCATGGATAAAATGTCAATTGCTACGCATATAACTGATCCAGATATCGTCTTAAAAGATGTAGCTAGTCATTTCCCTGCAACAAAGAAAAAAGAGAGAGAGAATAAGTTGAAACGAATCCGAGTAGTTATAAAAAAAGGAAATGCGGAGTTAAAAATGGATATCTGTTAATTCAAGCAAAGGAAAAAACGCTCCGACGGGCTTATTATTATAATAGTAAGCTTTTTGTTTGCTGCATCCACTCACTCTCCTCACTCGTCATCCCTCCAGAGCGCCGTCCGTCAACCTACATAGACATTGATCATTGGTGCGTAGTTTGTCACGCACGCTGTTCTCTCAGTCTGATGCTTAAACTAATACCCATTCATGGCGACTCTCTGCGAGTTCCGGCTCAGCTCACGGTCGGCCGAGGGGCTGATGGGTCGGCTGCTGCCGGTGTGACCGCCACCAGCGGCGCTGCTCTCCTTCAGGGCCATCAGCTGCTTAGCGCGGAAGGTCTCGTAGTGGATCTGGCTGGTGGTTTCGATGAGATCCTGGAGATGGGTGCGGGTCAGGAAGTTGCGCAGGTATACGAATTCGCAGTGGTTCTCGTCTTCGACGTTGATCACGCCCCATCGGTTTTGTCGGCCGCGAACTTGCTTTCCGTTGACGACGATGTTCTTCTCGCTTCCGACGACAGCAAATGGGATGATATCCTAGAAATGTTAGTAATTAAACAGTATATAGAATGCCTTCGGAATATGCATACCCTGATCTGAACGTTCATCACACGCTCCTCGTCATCAAGCTCGTCATTGTCGTAGGGGTACATCTTCAGGTTGTGGAAAGTAAATTCCTCCTTGATCCTCTCTTTGAATTCCTGTCGCTCTTCCAAGGTCAAGGAGTCAGACTTGGCGATCACGGGGACAACGTTGACGACATCGGAAAGCTTCTTGAGCACGACTATGTCGATTGGCTTAAGACTATCTGGGGTCAGTATAATAATTCAAATAATCTAAACAGGGCGTCTTTTTGAAACATACGCATGTCCCGATGGTTGAATGAAGAATAAACAGCAGTGGATACGTGTGTCCTGAATGTAACGTTCTCGCTGAGCTGTGAGCTCCTTGCGGAGATAAGCTGAGTGCTGGTCTTTGATGTACTTGACGATAGGGTCCCAGCTAAACATTTAATTAGCCCAATATCAAGTATTGTCTCTTTGTAATGCAAACCGTACCATCGATCGTTATTGACTTGATCTCCGTAGCCGGGGGTATCGACAATGTTGAGTCTCAAACGCACACCGTTTTCTTCGATGACTATAAAAACATAACATTTGAGTATTCAGAACAACACGTGGACAACAGAGTCATCGACGTACTGTGGGAGACGGTTTGGATTTCGGTGGTAGAGCGAACGGGCTCATTGGGGGTCAGGCGACCCTTGGAGTCGATCAAATGCGAAGCAAAAATGGTGTTGATCAAGGTAGACTTTCCAAGACCAGTTTGGCCTTTGTTTATCATCGCACGTTAGTCAATTCACCACCTCTCATCACTGCAATGCGGACGGAGTGCTGCACTAACCGACACACATGACATTAAACTGAAATCCACGCTTCAAGAGCTTCCTCTCGATCTGGGATGTAATGCTGTCGAAACCGACATGGCTGCGAGGAAAGACGGTGCTCGGAGAAGCTGCGACGTTGGGTGCGGCGGCCATAGCGAGCGACGGAAGTACACGCAAACTCTGAGGATAGGAGACCGGCAGGATATAGAAGATCGTCTGAGCAGGCGACGAAGGATAAAGAGAAGAGGCGTGCGAAGAACTGCCAACGGTCCGGGTCCCCAGAATTCGATGTTTGGTTAAGGCAGCCCCTATTGTTGCGGGCAGGCGAAGCAATCAGGGGTCGGCCACACCGCGCTAGCCCCGGCCCGGCCTAGCGCACAACAGCTTGAATTGGCCAACCAGAGCCGCCGCCTGCGCTCCACTCGATATTTCACCTGAAACTGAAAGGCTTCATGCGGCCGCAATTTTGCCAGTCTTCGCATCCAGTTCTACCGGCACCCGCGTCCTGTGTCACGTCTGCCAGCCTCGCCTGACCTCCCTGGGCTTTGTCGTGCACCACTGTCCTTTTATTTACCACATCTGCTCGCTGGGCGATTCCAGCTCGCCTGACAATGGCCGCCCGACACCTTTCGACGCTTTCTCTCCTCTCGACGTTCACATCTCCTCTTCGGCTGCAATCCCAGCGATGGAGTACACTTTCTCAACGGGTCGTTTTACTTCAGGGCTTGCCCGTCCTCAGCGGATTCATCCCCAATGAGGTGCCTTCCTTTCTAGCCGGTCTCTGGGAATCGGTCCTCCGCGCGGTCCCCAAGAAGAAGACCTCACACATGAAGAGGCGACACCGACAATTGGCCGGAAAGGCATTGAAAGACGTCAAGAATCTTAGCAAATGCCCAGGCTGTGGCGAAGTGAAGAGATCGCATGTGCTATGTCCTACTTGCGTTTCAGGTAAACAATGCCAGTATTTTGTTCTATCTTTTTCAACAGCTAACCGACCCATTCTTTTGCAGATATCAAGGAGCAGTGGAAAAATGCCGCCAACGGGGAAAAGAAGGCGACACAAAAATAGCTTCACCCACACCTTTAAAGTCTTTGTGTGTTTAGAAAGTGAGTTGCCTGGTCTGTCGCAGGCTGCCAGTGCATGCATGATATCAGGCGTATTTGGGTTGTTTTTTCGATTTTAGCATTCTTTTATATATTGTCGAGGCCATTTTACCTGTACCATATATGTATTTTAAGAAGTACAATAACAAAACGATCACTCTTCGTATGACGGTTCGCTCCCATTTCTACAGTCAGCGCTTCCTTCCGTATTTTTAAAAAAGTTGCACGCCGAAGACATCACCTCCGCAGATCTTGGCAACCATCAACGATCATCTCTCATCCCCGCCACAAACCCCGCGGTTCTAGAGACAGGACCGTTGGAAAAATGGTAAGAGGAATCATGGCTTGATTAACACTGCGAGGAGGTCTGACATGCGTGGACAGTCTAAACAATACCTTTCGTGGGGTGCAGCAGACAAGGGTAATTCCCATCCTTCCATATTTCACTGAACACGACAGCTGAGTAGATGCATGATATAGCCCACCCGATTGACATTTTTTCTTTGGCTGTAACTTCCAATCAAATAATATCAGCGTCCGGCGCATCTGCACTGCAGGTTCATTCTACGTCTGATGCCGATTTCCCACTGGTTCAAACAATCCAAGCTGCACACAAAATCGGATGCCATCATGTCGTCACCTCGAGGAACGGCCTGAAAGCGGCCAGCATTGGATTTGGGGGTGAAATTAAGACCTGGGTCATCAATGACGGGGAATGGTCCGAGGAGACAGCTCTATCAAGTAAGTTTCGTATAGAATGCGGGGTGAAGCTATCGCTAAGAGATGATCATAGATGCTTTGAAAGAACCAGACACATGGGCGATTGCCATATCAGATGATGCTCGATACCTTGCTGGAACTACACATAATGGCCACATTAAGGTCTGGGACTTGAATAGCAACGGCGAAGAATGGAGAGATTACGAGACCAAGGGAGCCTTTGGTGCTTGCATCGACATGGTATGTTCATAATGATCTATATGGCCGGATTTTTGTTGCCTCTAACTACAAAATACAGTCAAGTGATGGAAAGTACATCGCAAGCGGTCATCAGAATGGAAGTATCTACATGTTTAGCAATGAAACCGGCCGTATGCGGTTCTCGCTGTCTGGTAAGGCTCTTGACACGAAATTTCTTTCAAAGAGGTGCGCGAGTCTGATGGTTTTGCTTTACAGGACTTATAAAGCCGGTACGAGCAGTGGCATTTTCTCCTGGAGGAAAGTTACTTGCAGCAGCCGGCGACTCCAAAGTCATTGTGCTGTATGATACAGAGTCAGGCGAGCAAGTGACTCAGCTCACCGGGCACTCGGCGTGGGTTTTATCTTTGGACTGGAGTCATACTGGAGAGTATCTTTTAAGCGGGTAAGTCATGAATGCTCTTTGGCCTAATGCAAGCATGTTCTTTTCTAACCATACTAGATCGTTCGACGGCAAGGTGAAGGTATGGTCTATTGAACGCCGAGCCTGCGTTGCGACTCACTCAGAGACGGACAAAGCTGTATGGAGCGTCAAATGGCTACCAAAGATCGGCAGAACCGAAGGATTTGCGACTGCTGGTGCTTCTCGTAGCATATCCTTTTACAGGGAAGCAACAGGCGGTTAGGCAGAATGCTGTAAGAAGGAGCGTGTTTAATTACAGGTGCAAGGTTTTTTATGTTGGTGTAATGACTGGGTGTGCATTTCATTGCGTCAGGGCATTGTCATTATATTCTAAATTATCACGATAGCTTCATATACAATGCTGCAACAACTAATACTCATAGCCAAAAAGAAAAGAAAGAAAAGGTTCCATCACTTCATTGTCTCAACAAAAAGCCGGCGCATTCTTTTTAACAGTGCCCCAAAGTCTCGATCTTCATTAACAATTTCCAACTCGCGTTCAACTGCGGCCCTATCTAATTTGGGCTTTGTGTGATGAATCTCATAGTCCCTAGAAGCAGTACTGAGTTCGAACCATGCTTCACTTTCCCAGTTTTTCTCAACAAGATGCGTGTATACGATCTTGAGACGATCTTCTCTGCCAGCACCTTCTATCCGCATGCAGAGGTAGTCCTGCCAGAAGTCTAATTCGGGAACATTCAGGCGCGCTTGCGAGTCGAGATATTGAGAATGAGCCTTTTGCGCTTGCAGTTTTTGGTCAATGGCATTTTGTGTTTCCGCAATCTGTCGCTTTAGTCTATCTCGTTTCGCTAGTCGGTTGTCGCGTTCAAGTGTGATTGAGGAAATATGTGCGTGGATTTCTGCGGCCTCGGCGGCTTCTCTCTGGATTGTTTGCTGATGGTCTTGGGTCTTTGACGTGAGGATTTTGATATCATTCTGCTTCATGTCCTGGTCCTCTGTAATTCCATGCGGTTAGCTAAAATCCTTTGTTTTCTTTACAGCCAATACGTACTTTGAAGCTCGGCCAAGTTGCTGTGGAACTGATTGCGCTCCTGCAGCACTTGCTTTCTCCCCCTCTCAATAAAAGCATCAAATTTCGCCGTGAATTGTGCCATTCGACTCCGCAAATCTTCAAATCCGAAATTGATGCTGGGCAGCGAATCCGCCATGGAGGGGGCCTCTGCAGAGGCCAAGGGCGGTCGCATCGCGCTGGTCGAGAGTGATGGCTCGAAAGAAGACATTTTGAACGTTTCGGCGATGAGATAATGTAACTTTTCAATTTAAGACCGTAGGAGATCGCGAGTCTGTCGACAGCTGGTAGATTGAGAGAGATGTCGTGCGCGTTGGGCTCGCAGGTCGCAAGTATACTTGACTGCCAAGATCACGCGACGCTACAAACCGTTAGGCAAGCCTGCCAGTTGCGGGGCAACCGCAGCACGTTCACCAAATTTATCAGCTGGCGCTAGGCTGTAAATGGCATTTGCATGAAATATAATTCTTTCGTTCCTTCCTTCTTCGCTTTGCCTCGACGACGTCCAACTGGCACTTCAAGGCTCAAGGCTCATCGTTTGAGCTGCTCTAATAGCGCGAGTGCATGTTCGCCTCAGTCACTATCGCGGCTAATTGACTGGTGCAAATTGAATTGCGCTCAAGTCGAAGCATTACGTCGATACTTCAATTCTCCACCAGCAAATTGGAGATCCTGCGTCCTTTCTGTGTCGCAATGACTGGCAGATCACATGAACCGACGGAAATTGCGGCATTGATCAAAATAGAACCAAATGGATGATCATACTCACGGTCTTGCTCTTCAATACGGGAACCCGGGCCCCGCGTCGTATTCTTCAAGCACACAGGCATGGCATTTCGCACGGCACCCCAGACCCTGTATGTCCCAGCTGGTAGGGAGAAATACATTGAATGATGAAGGCTGATTGTATCTAGCTCATGGCATTTCCTATACGGGCTTGACAGAAAGAGTGGTCCCCCCGTCGTTTTCCGATTCGCCCGTAACGAAGAAGAACAATAAGCAGGAGCGAGAGCTGTTGAAAGAATATCGAGAGTTGATCGGATTAACCTCGTCCTATGCACGCGATGAGGAAAGATCTCGGTTTATCTCACAGGCCACTTCGTACTTTGATCCTCGGGTATCTTCATTGTTTGAAATTGGCCATGCTCGGCTTTGGGAGACCGTTCGCTGGAAAGTTCGCCTTCGCACCGTTCCCATTGCTGCCCTGGCGTCAGGAGAAAACGGAAACGTACTATCATTTTGCGCTATTGATGATGAAGCGATGTATAGGCACTACGAGGGCGAATCGAGCTTGAACTTCCGTGTGCCCACGATAAGTACTTTGAATACAGTCGATTGGTTTTGTGGTGAAGCGCCTATCAGACAAATTAGATTTGCAGAAAGCTTTGAGGAGTCAGAGGGTCTTTTTGCTGCTCGACTTCTTTCTTGCACCTCTATTTTTCGACCAATATATTATCAGGAGGCTTTGGTCATAGATCCGCCCAAAATTGCTGAAGGCGCGCACTCCAAGGATCAGTTGGCTCACATAGACCCCAATCTTATTACTGAGATTGATATTTCTCAGACTGGTGGGCATGCTCATGTGGATGTGACTTTCAATCCTTGGTACCAGAAACAATTTGCGATCATTGATGAACGTGGAAATTGGAGTATCTGGCTGTTACCTAGGTTAGTTCAAAACCGTGAGGGCGTTACGCCCGAACGTCAACATTCTGGTTCCTTGCCCTCTTTCGACGTCACTCAAGATGAGGACCAAGATAGCACGGATAAAATGCCGCACGATGGCTGGGGGAAGATTGAATGGGTAGGCGATATATCTACGTTTATTGCCTGTGGTCGACGCACTTCTATGCTTTACGTCGCAGAGGGAGCTACCCCTGTATCTTACGATATCCGTTTAAATTGGCAATCTTCAACCGAATGGATACTTGACGTGAAAACTTTCTTACAAAAGCCTTCTCACGTCTTTATTCTTACAACGCTAAGGATCTTATGCTTCGATATCAGTTCGCGTGACAGTGAATCTTCATTTCTTTTACCCCAATTCTCATGGCAACACGATCGCGATGCAGAGGATCTCACGCTGCGATTTACCTCACTTTCCGTTGGTCAAGGTATGAATGCCGTCGGCATGTTTCCGCATATGAATTGATAACTGATTAACTTTTTGCAGAATGTTATCTGCTTCTTTATTCACGGCTTGACTCTTGTATCTTAGCCTTTCAAGTCCCAATCAACGACTCTGATGATCCCAATGCCTCCATGTCGGACCCATTCTATATTAATGTCCCCGGCATTCCCGACACTAATGGACTGCAAACGATTCGATACGAGTTTCCTATCAGACAAGTCTTATTTAAGGAACTTGATCAAACTCCTATGGCACGTATGCAGTTAAATCAACGAGAGAGGCTTATGAAGCTCCTTGTGCTCGACCATGCGCTGGCCGTTCACGAATACGTATTTGCAAAACCTTACGATATCTCCTCGTCCGAAGGAGAGACGGTAGTTAATCGCGACAAACTGTCTTTCGGGAAAGCAATTGAAATTTTTCGCAGGAGAGAAGGCCGTATTGCAATGCGTTCAACATTTGATGCTGGATCGGATAAAACAGTGACAAGAAAATCTCGAAGCAAGACGGGGGCAGATTCTCTAGTTGTTGATCTCAATAGAATGTATGTCTTGCTTTCCACCAGCGATATACGATACGTGAAAAAGTCCTTGGTCCCGGCCCCTGAGTTCCAGAGCTTCGGGGAATATGTCGAGCATTTGGTAACAGCTGTATCTGCATCCGCCGAGGATGATCCTGCATTTATGCAAACAATGTAGGGAAACAAATATCTACCACATTTGCTTTCTGCATCTTGCTGACTCGTATGTATAGGTTAGAGGCTATCAACAATCCACCTAGCTCTTCTGATATCGACGAAACCGTCCAGGGGGTGGAATGGTTCAGGTCTAAATTTGCACCCGCGAATACATCCATGGAGATTGCTTTGTGTTTTCTACCTCTAAAGGTATCAGGCAAGCCTTTAAAGGAGGAATCAAGAGTCATCCGCTCATTCCAGCCTTTGGATCTGCTGGAGCTTTACAACCAACTTGTGGGCGACTGGTTATCTCCCTTACATGGAAGCATACCAAGCTGGACTCGAATTTTCAAGGAAAAGTTAATCCGACAGGTATTTATTGACTTGTCGTTGGCAAGTATTATACAGGTAGACGTCTCAGGCTCCGACGGCGATACCGTGGCTTCTTCGCAAATGTCTCTTTCCCAGCAGACAGGCTCGGGGAAAGACCAAGCAGACACTCCAAATACAGCCACGGAACAAGCCAAGGACCACGAAACGATGCATGATATTTTTGAGCTCAAGACGGTGTCGCCGCAAACCTTGGATATTCCGGCAGCCGGCGCAGCGCAAGAAGCCCTTTCACACTGGGTCGTCGGGGGAAATCCCGAATCCTTTGACTGGGAGAAGATTTTTACAATGGATACAAGCGAGCGAGAGAGCCGGCCTAGGTCAAAATCGCGGACACGTTCACGATCCAGGGCTACTAGTGAAGGTGTAAAAGTGCTACGGAGTTCACCAATTCCACCAACAGCACCGTACCCTGGCAGCCAGCCACAGCAGAGTTTTTCGAGACTACCCCTTCAGAGCAGTCAAATAAGCGAGGACATGCTGCCCATGACTCAAGTCGAACGAGGTCTCTTTGGTGGCAGAGAAGCTGCAAAAAGGAGCAATGCGAAGGCAAGGAAAAAGAAGAGGGCGGCAGGGTTTTGAGTTGATATCTGGACGATTCCGGGTGGATCGTATGTACGTACTATGCATGAACTGACCAAGAGATTTATTAATTAATAATCAATCCGATGCACTGGAGCTACAGTGGCCACCCAATCAGCCAGGACATACATACATGAAACGTCCCTCTTAACTATGAGACAATTGTGCGTGAGTGATTTATGCGTCGGCACGTAGTCAGTCGTCCAGCCAAAAATTTTCTGCCCAATGATCATCTGTAATTCAATGATTGTCTCTGACAAGCCAGGCACACAACCCCTAAATCCAACTATATTGCTAGTGAGGGTGCATTTGTAATTCAGTCCAGCCAGCCATTCCCGAAGGTACGGCATGCGGGCGGAAGTGGCATCATCGTAAATAAATAGTCGCATGCGCTCCTCTTCTCCTCCCTCCAAGATCCAACAACAGCTTTCCTACTCTACTCCTTCTCGCTTTTGTCTTCTGCAAACTAAATCCCCTTTAATAATACAACCAAGGAGACGACATCACATAAACCGCAACAAATCTCACCACCCCGCGCGTTTTACTATCATAACCTACCCCGCAAACTTCGGAGTATAAAACAACAACCAGAACAAAATGGCCGAACACCAATACAAATTCAACGTCTCCATGAGCTGCGGCGGATGCTCTGGCGCTGTTGAGCGTGTCCTGAAGAAGCTTGATGGTGAGTTGCGCTATAAAAAAACAGCGGGCGCAAGCCATGCGACCGACCTGAATAAAAAATCCTGACTGACCATGTTTTCTTTCACCAGGTGTCAAATCCTACGACGTCAGCCTCGAATCCCAAACCGCTACCATCGTCGCTGAAGATTCCCTGGGCTACGAGAAGGTTCTTGAGACTATCAAGAAGACCGGCAAGACTGTGAACAGTGGCGAGGCTGATGGTACCGTCCAGGCTGTTTAAGCGCGGGAGAACAAAATAGATGGGTTGATTTTGAGATCAAGTCTGACTGGATTGAACATTGTCTCTGCTATATGGGTGGCCTGCAAATGGCCTGTCAACTGCCAGGAGAAGTGACTGTGATGTACGACTTTTTATGAACTATAAATGCGCGAGCGCGACTGTGAATAGGTTACGCATATGAATCAAGAACTGGATTAATGAATGTCTTTGCTTGGCTTCCAACTGACCATGTCAATCAATATGTACATTGAGAATAATAACATGTCGGTAATGCATACAACCAGGGTATCATGATAAACATAAGGGTGGTTAATCGCTATCACTCAACGAGCGCTTTCGATATGCGGCTTTGGGATGACATGAATGATCATTAAAACAGTATATGCAAATATTGAATCAAATACTCGCTTTGATGTTTGATCCTTGACAATCCGTGCAACTCCCACAAGTCATGAACGGAAACTCGTCATTCGTAGGAACCAATAGCACCATCACCGCTCCTGATGAGGGCCAGGTTCGTAGCGACGAGAATTCATCGATCTCTCTAACTGCACCTCATATCTCCTCATTGCTGACGCAGGAAGTGTATCTCTCTTTCTCTGCGTATCTGATAAAGGAGGCTGTGAAGAGACTCGGCGGTTTTGAATTCCATAATGTTGAGGTGCATTTTCTGCTCTAGCATCAGCATTGAAACTTGGAGACAGTTCCACAATGTCGTCTTGAGAAAATACGGGACTGTGAGAGACTCGCTCAGCTCTTTGAACCCTACTCGCATGGAATGAGGGTTTAGGAGCGCCTGCCAACCATGAAGGATCTTGAGTTTCTAACAGCCTTCTTTGAGATCTGTAGGAGTTAGCTTTGTTTCTCCACACTGCATCATCCGAGCCAGAGCCACGACTGTGGTGGCTGCTGGCTGGACGATCCTCTCGAAACAGTGTTCCTCTAGGAGTATCTGTTTCATAACCATCGGCCTTGAAGCCGGGATCTCTGTGCTGTGATAGACGGTCAATACGCGGGCGGCCTAAAGTTGAGAAACCGGTTCCATTGTGGGTTTCCGGAGGCTCTAATTGAATTCTAGGAATTGCAGGCGCTGGACCAGAGGAGTCACGTAATATGTCCTTTGTGTGGTATAGTGGATGGTTAGTCTCTTCTCTAGATGCGTTGACCACAAACGGAACTGCATCATTTCTCCTAGGAGGCATTCTGTTTACTCTGATGGCATCTGGCATCGGTTCAAAGTATCGATTGTGCATCACTACTGGTGCACGCTGAGGTACTGAATTTCCAATATGAGAATAAGGGAAATCATCTTTGTAAGACGAGGGGCGATGGAAATCGCGAGAAAACTCCCGTGTTTCTAATCGTCTCCGCTTTGGGAATTCGGGTGTATCTTCAGTTAGATCGATTAGGTCGATTCCCCTGGAGAGGTCATCAAGCGGTCGCCTGGATTTTGCGGGAGCTTCAGGTATCGGACGAGAGGTTCTCTTATTCGATGCGACTGGAGGGATTTTACTAAAGACTGATCCGTCTGGGAAATGGAGAATGTCTGGGGCTTTGCTTGAGGGAAGGAGTGTCTAAGATGTGATCGTCAGCTTAACTAAAAAGATTCAAAAAATATTGGGACAAGAGGAGATGAATATTATTACTGGTTGTATTCCGTTGTTATCCTGTAGGCCATGTGCACGAAACCTATCACTTGAATGCGGCCGAACGTCGTATGTCGCCTGGAAGGGAGAATCGAAGATGCGCTCTATGATAGGCGTAAGAGGTCTTCCAGGAGCTTGGCTGACACGACTATGCAATGGCCTTGATGAACCCTCTTTGCTGTAAGGAAGTAGTTTCTTTTCGCGATAGCGACTCATTGCTCGATCCCAAGCTTGATAACGACTAAACCCGCGGCGGTCAACGTTTGGTTTGCTTCTCGTTCCTGCCATGAAGTCATATTCACTTGAAAGCGATTCTCTGCTGACTCTCACTGGGAATGGGCTGACAGTGTGGTTGCTGTTGTCATTTGCAGTAACGTCAAGCTTGTCGGTAACAACCTGTGTTGATAGTATCTCAACGCTGAGATCTCGATCGCCAGAAGGAACTTGTTTATTGCGAGCAACGCCACTATCTTCGACGTCTTCTTCCTCATCCTCATCATCAGAAATCACGATGACCTCACGGAAGACATCTTCAAGTTCTGGCATTCCACTTTCGTCATCACCCCGCCATTGTACAAGCCTTTCCAGTGTAGAGTCTTCGACTTGACGTCTTGCATCTTGGAATGATGTCTTTTTCAGAAGCTTGTCGTAATCTGTGTAGACGTGTCGAATATGAGCAACAACAGCCAGCTGTGCTCTACGAGCGAGAGGTAGCTCAATTGCCGTGCCCACTTTTCGTTGACCCTATAAAAAGTTAGACAGCAAAAAAGTAGAAAAAGAGGTCAAAACAACATACCTTCTGGAAAGCAGTCTTTATGATCTGGTTTATGTCTTCGTCGGGGATATTGGGGAAAAGGTCACGAATGACGTCTCTTGCTTCAGTGTTTATGGTGATTTGGGAAACCTCCGCATCGCCTTCGGTCCTGGTGAGTTTGGTGCCAAAATTTTCAAAGGACATAACATTCCCATTCTCTGAGAGATATAGGCCAAGCTCCATGCACTTTTTGGCAACCACTGTGCTCGGGAAATGGTAACCCACTCGGTGCACTTGCTGAGACAGCCCGTGGGTGTTTTGATGAGGGGTCGTCTTGGTAGAATCCAGTCAGGAATTGTCATTTGGTCAAGATAGATATGGACTTACAGTGACAGTGAACACCTTCAAGCCTTGCTCACGGCATAGCTCCTTACAGGCGACTGTGAATTGGGGGTTGCCGGCGGGGATGAATGTGTATCCTGGGGGTGCATTTGCTTCGAACGAAATCTGCAGTCAAGATTAGCGTAGCTCTTTTAAAGACTGGCCCCGGACAGACGTACAATACTTCGAAGCTTTTTTCTCTGTTGAGTCACACTTTCCATGATAACCTTGTGCTTTCGAAACTTGGCTCTAGCCGAGCTGTGCTGGGCTCGAAAGGCCCCAACCCGGCCTTGCAAGCGTGTCATGATGTCTTGCACTATCGGGGTTGACTTCACAGTAATGCTTCAGGAGTGTGGTAGTTAGTCATGCCAAACGAGCTGCTGCTCATCGAAAGAATGAATGTGCTGGGGTATGAGCATGAGGCAGGCATGACAAACGAATCCCTTTGCGTTGCTGTTCCCATCCAGGTTCCCCAACCCACAAAGGCTCGAGAGGAACCAACAAGAGGTGTTTGGGGGACGCTTATGTGTAGTGATAGCCAGACATCGACAAGCCTGATGTAACTATCTATATGTATGTGCCGCAGTGTAGAAAAGAGCGTCAACGAGGTTTATCCCACCATGGTTGCCAGCAGCAAGGCACAGCAGACCGCCCCATAAGTAAATCAAGGAGGAAGCGCAGTTCTCTTCAGCAAGCAACGCATACGTATCGCAGGAAGGCCCGTGGATGCCCAGCGAGACCGCCGTTGGGAAGCTCTTTTTATGCCGTCGGGCAGGCGCAATGCGAGGGGAGAGCGCGCATCTGATTGGCTGCCCGCGTGACCGCTTTCCCTTCCGCGCGCCTTCCCCAGCTTCACCTTCCTGTTTGGCTTGTTTGAATGTTTGAACTTGACACTCGAGCTTTGTCAAAGTGTTTCTTCTCCTTCACCAATGGAGGACCGCGTGATTCTTCATGCGTATCGACATCTTTACAAAAAAGGACTGCTCGCCATCCGACATGCGCCTCCCTCACGCCATGTGTTGCGTCATACTCTGAGATCGTCCTTTCGGTCTGGAGACAGGAGCGATTTTGACCCAGAGAAGATCGCGCGCACCCTGGAGTTTCTTGATCTCGCAGCAGAGTCCACCAGCTACGAGCACAAGATTATCAAAAACTTGTTACATGTCAGGTACTTTCAACAGCCAGACATGAGGGCGGCGTCGCCAATGTAAGCTTCTTAGCCACCCTCTAGAACAGAAAGAACCAAGGACTGATCGCTACAGCTTTCACGACGAGGATGCTACACAGAAATACCTTCGACGATCTGCGAGCGCCCATTTCAACTCTACCTTGATGCTCTTGAATGAAAGCCTCGGAACTTGTTTAAGATGATCGCGATTCTATGAAGTGACTTTGGACCCTTCACCCCCGCAAACACAGCGCCGTGGACTCAGCAGAACAGCTATTCGTGTGGCCTAAACGAGATAACAAACCGGGTGCCAGCCAATTTTAATAAGTCTTCCAGAGCTCTATGGAGAATGTGGTCAACATTCCCCGTAGACCAAGTATGAAGACGTGATTGACAACAGCCAGTAGTTGGTTGGCCTCTCCGAACTGGAGGGTCACACTTCACTGACGGTATTCAACGACGCCATTTCGCCTTCCCAGGGAAAATCGATTGACAATAATGGAATGATTATTGAGGATTGTTCTATAGTACGTAAAGCTATACAAAGGTGGCACGGATTTTATGCAAGGTGACCGCAGACGTGTCACATGCTTCAGATCGGCTACCACACGCCACATAAAAATATTCTTAGATACCTGCCTTTCTGTACAAAATCAAATCAAATGCTGAATTCAAGTCTTATTCTATCTTGACGATAAAAAACCGCCTGAATGTCCTAATGAGCGACTACATTTCATCCCTCCTGATTGAGCCCATATTCAGACACGCTCGCCGCCTCTCCCCTCACTCCGCCGAGTCTCCCGAATTGGTGCCCACTGTCTCAGGCAATCATGATCATGATCTCGACGACTCTCCCCAACCAAACTTCCCGGACACCGCACCACAGAAGCTTGACAGCCATGATACAGCACCAGTAGCTCTGCCGACTTTCTTGGACACAGATTCGAATTGTACTCGAAGGCGTCTGGTGGCATGTAGGCCCAGTGTCGACGACGACCTGAGCGGGACAATGGACCACGCAGAAAGGGAACAACCCGGCGACGGCGAAGACAACCGAGCACTTCAATCCCATCGAGCGACGAGCGCGGACGTACGGAACAATGCCGAGGAAGTATCGGCACCGGCCATAGAAACTGCCCCCAGCGATGCGATCAGTGATAGACACGACACCCCTCACCTCCGCGAACTGCCCGAAGACGATGGAATGACGGAATTGCGAACAAAGATCCACGCCATTAGAGACAATGATGATAGCGGAATTCACAAGGCTCGTCTTATACACTCTCTAATGATTGAGAACTACCACGCTGCGCGTAAAACTTTCAGTGAACGACAGCTACCATCACAATCCCCATCCAGCGTCCGAAGTCGAGAGCACTCCCCGACTTCATTGTCGTCACCGAGAGCCCGGCGCTCCATCGACAGGCTTTCTCTTGATTCTACAGAACGGAGAACAGCTACACCTGACAGAATCCACTATAACCTTTCCCCAGAGGACCTGGAACCGACTTTCGCGCCAAAAGATGTCGACTCTGGCGAACCCCCGGTTGCTGGCTCTGTGCCAACAACTGAAGCTGATGACAACATCAGCAATGGCGATTACTCGGACGAGGATGTCCTAGTTTTAGGCTGTCAGCATTATAAGCGCAATGTCAAGTTACAATGTTTCACCTGCAAAAAATGGTATACATGTCGATTTTGCCACGATGCAACAGAGGATCATGCCCTGGAACGTCGAAAGACAGAGAATATGCTCTGCATGCTATGTGGAGTACCTCAGCCAGCAGCACAATGGTGCAAGGAATGTGGTGAACAAGCAGCATCATACTTTTGTGCTGTTTGTAAACTATGGGATAACGATAGCTCAAAGAGCATATATCATTGCCATGACTGTGGTATTTGCCGTATTGGACAAGGTATTGGGAAGGACTTTTATCACTGCAAGGTACGAATGGGCAATTCAATATTGTATTTTCATTTTCTCCCATGCTGACTTTTCAAATATAGACTTGCAGTGTATGCATACCGATTTCTATCGAGAATACCCACCGCTGTATTGAGCGTTCCACACAGTGTGACTGTCCAATTTGCGGAGAATACATGTTCACGTCGCCCGATACTGTCGTATTCATGAGGTGCGGGCATAGCATTCACCAGAAATGTTACGACGAGTTTTCCAAGAACTCGTACAAGTGTCCGATCTGCAGCAAGAGTATTATGAACATGGAAGCGCGTTTTAGGAACCTAGACCGCACAATTGAGAGCCAACCAATGCCCAATGAATTTGAAGATACCCGGGCTCGGGTCTATTGTAACGATTGCGGTGCAAAGTCAGAAGTACCATATCATTGGCTTGGCCTGAAATGCGATTTGTAAGTCTCAGCCCGTGTTTTTCATCCATATATATAGCCAGTTATGTTAATTGGTGTCTAGATGTGAATCTTATAACACAGCACAGCTTCGTCTTTTGAGCGGTGCTGACGATATTAACGAACACGACTTGGTGTCGAGATCCCGAGTCCTCCCAATCCCTATTCCTGATCATTCTTATGAATCTCTATCTGCCACTGGTTTGGGGAATGAGTCTTTCACAGAACCGGATTCACGTTGGCGGCCATCCACTGCCACTTCTGCTGACGGGCGTACCATTCCATCTCGACACCGTGCAGTGTCGCCCACTGTTGGTAACTATTTCGAAATGTCCAGAGACACCACCTGGGCCGCGTCTATATTTTCTAGACGTCGAAGTGAGGGCGGCAATGAGGATGAGGAGCCTGGGTTCTGGGCTACTTCGCCTCTGCGGAAATATACCTTCTTCGGCAGCCACGACGGATCAAGTGGTGATGAAAGCGATAGCGACGGCGGTAGTGGGACTACTGAAGAGCCTGAAGAAGACGACGATGATGATATTGTCTTGGAAGAGGATGATGACGATGAGATAGATCCAATTGAGATATTCGGCCACCGTTGAGATTGCTCGAGATTGATTTTATTATACCCAGAAAGAAACTCTCCTCCCTAGAAGTTATGGAGCACTTCCCATCCTTAATCAATACCACCGGGAGCCCTATGACAGACACTATGTTTATCGTGCTTGTTCTCCAGAAACCGAGCAGCATTTACTATGGTATTACTTGGAACCCCAATGTTAGCCTGCTGGCTATATATACAATTCTTGGGTTCTAGCTACTAGAATCGTACGATGTATGTCTACGAATTGGAAGTTTGTCGTTCATGCACAGCTTGAATTCGTCTGCACGCATTCGAAAATGTGTTGATGAGATTTGTAATACAGACATGCAGACAAACTAACAACAATTCCATCTTCTATATTATTTCGGGAAACTCGTAATGAGATGTCGATGTTCTGTTAGCCATCAAGCCTTTCAAGGTCTCAATGAATTATATATCTGAGAGCAGAGTTTACCAAAATATCAAGCTAAAATTGTTCTTCAAAGAAACTTTTTCATACTAATCAAACTGAATTTGAATACATGCTATGCCTCGTGGATATCATTATTGGCGATGAGAAAGAACAATGAATGCATCCTGACAAGAAAACAGACAAAAACAAAAAAAGGTAAGACTGAAACCAGCCTTCAAGAAATCCTTTCCAAGTAGAAGGCCAGAAAAATAAAGTAGAATAAAAGGAATAAAACAAGGTAAATGAACTGCCCCTAACGCCCAATGCTCGCTTGTAAAGAAAATTCATAAACTAAAGTCTTAAGAGGCTGAAATCAGAGATCCCTCACGCCGCCTTTGACTGTCTCGCTTCATTGAGAGTTCATTCTTAGCACGGCGAAGGCTCTCCCCGATTTTCCGGGCCTTGCTCCATTCTTGACTCATGCGTTGCATGCGAACGGTTGCTATCACCGCAAGACCTGCTGTACGGATCTTACGGCGTGCATCGTGAACTCTCTCGGGCTCCGGCGCTTGAATTCCCATCTGAGCAATCATGCGAAGATCGGCCGCATTGCTAAAATCGATTCATATTAGTACTCTGTGTATGTGAAGGTGGAGAAAAAAGGGGACATACCAAGCTTCCCGAACTCTTTCGCCAAGTTCCATGAGCCCTTTGCTCCATGCCAAATCATGGCGGAACTTCTCCTCTCTCCTCAGTCTTGTCCTGAGCCATAAGATCTCCTTTCCAAGCCCGCGGATTTCCTTGTCGTGGCGGTTTTTACGGCTTGCTTTGGCGTTTACATCGTCCAAAAGCATATCGTATTGCTCTTGGAGGGCTTCGCATTCTTGATTGGCCTTGTCTGACCTTTTCAGTGCCGTAGCACGCTCCTCGCGGATTCGTCGGAGCGATGCTTTGAGGTCGCTCATTTGAGCTTCCTTCTCAGAAAGCCTCAGTGCGAGCGATTCAGCTTCAATTGTAGATGACTTCAGCAACTCGTGGAGATCCTTTCGGTCCTCTGCTCGAATTGCGCCTCTTTCCAACTCTCGGTTTTTCTTTTTAAGCTCCATGACAATCTTATGCGCATCCTTTAGCCTCGTACGCATCGTCCGCAGTTCTTCCCGTAGACCGTCAGATGAGGTTCTCTCAGGAGATGGTATGTTCAGCTTTTGCATCTGAGCTTCGTGAAGGGCCCCTTCTAATTCGGAAATTCGATCTCTCAGTTCACGTATGGATTTCTTATGTTCAACTTCGCGCTCGAGCAACTTCTTCTCTCGCTTTCGAGCCTCGTCGATACTCTGATGGAGCCATTGAACATCCGCAGCCACAGTCGAGCCATCCGCATTGACAGGCTGTTGCTGGTCGAGCATGGTTTCGAGCTCCAAAATCCTCCTTTCTAATTGCTGAATTTTGCCCTTCGCCACAGACAATTCACGATCCCGAACCCCAGATCTTCCATGCACTTTATCTTGTAATTGAACTATTTCGCTCGACAGTCGGTTTTCTTCAGCCGTGGAACGTTCGATCTCTGCGTTCAATGCATCCTCGATTGATTTCCGCGCTTCTACTAGTGCTGTCTTTTCGTCTTTCAGCCGCTGAAGCTCGTTTTCGAGTCGGAGCTTGCTTTTTCGGAGCTCAACTTTTTCGTGATCAAAATTGCTATTGCCTTGAGTTTTGCCCTGGACTTGGTTAAGCTCGTTTTGCAGTAAATCGCGCTCAGCTTCAGCCTCCGCAGCGGAGGTGCGCAGGTTGTGTAGTTCAACGTTTGCACTGGCAAGTTGGTCTCGAAGAGTTTGGCGCTCGGCCAGAGACTTTTGCAATTGCTTGTCATGGTCAGGTACTCTGTTGAGAGTTTTGTCCTTCGAGTACTCCTTTTCTTCCTGCAGGCTCGCTCGTAAAATTGCAATTTCGTCCTCCAAGGCGTGAACTTTCTCTTTAAGAGCCCCGTCTTCACGGCGAGCAACTCGAAGCTCTTCCTTGATCGTAAGCATTTCGCTCCGCTGTTCGCTGACGACTTGTCTCTTAGATGCGATATCTTCACCTAGCTCCTTGATCTGGCGATTCAAAACTGCCTCTTCTTGTAGATGACGTTCCTTTTCACTATCAATCACTTCCTGGAGTTTGGCTTCGCGCCCAGAGACGGTCAACTCTACATCTTGAAGCTTCTCAATGGTGCGTCTGTATCCGGCGGCTTGTTCCTCTACTCGCTCCTTTTGCGATTGCAGAGTACGTTTTGCACTTTCCCATCGGTCCTGGTCAAGTGCAAACTGTCCTTCCTTATCTTCGATTTCCTGATGTAAGGACACAATTTCTTCACCCAACCGCTCTATTTCTTCCTTTTGTTGCATTCGAAGACTATGATTGCTGTCGAGACCGCGTTGTTTCTCGTCTTCTACCTCTTGCTCTAGGTGCCGAATGGTAGATTGAGCGTTCGCCAACTCTCTCTGTAAGCCAGCCGACTCATCCGTTAAAGCGTGTTGACGCGTCTGAAGAAGCTCTTTCTCATCGGTCTTGCGATCCAGGTCGTCGAGCACTTGTCTTAGTCGGGCCAAAGCCTCATCCCGCTCTGAGAGATATTGTTCACTTTGTCGTTGAGCATTCTCGGCTTCACTGCGAAGTGTGTCCAATTCTGACCCACGCTCCTGTTGAATTTCTTCCAGTTGGCCTTCAAGCATTTCTTCTCGGCGCTCCTTGGTCGCATAGTCTTCCTTCAGATCGGCATGTTCCTGGCGTAGTTGATCAAGCTCCTTTTCAAGATCTTCAGCCTTCTCTTCGAGTTGACGACTGAGGCCTTTCGTAGAGAATGACTTGTTCGCCATTTCATCCTGAAGTTCTTTCAGATTTTCTTCCGCCTTCTCCCTTTCTTCAAGGGCATGATCTCGCTTGCGGTTCGCCTCGTTTACATCTGTCTTCGCTCTTTCTAGATCGTCCTGGAACTCTTCCAATTGTTGTTTTGCCCGCTCCAACTCGGCCTCCAATTCTGCAACAGCGTTGCCATCTTTATTCTCGTCTTCTTTCAGGCTTTCTATTGCTTCGTCCTTCTCATCAATGATTCGTTCTTTTTCACGCACTGTTGCTTCCAGGTCTTCGATCTCGTCGCGCAAGCGCTCCGCCTCCTCAGAATCGTTTTCTTTGGCATTCCGTAGTTCCTCTTGGAGGCTCTTGACTTGGCTCTCTCGAGTTGCGATTTCTTCACGCATATAATCCATCTCACGCTGTATGGCTTCGTCCGCTTGTCTTCGTTTGGCCTTTTCCCGAAGTTCCTGTAATTGTAGGCGATATGCTTCTAGGTCACGTTCAGCGTGATGGAGATTTTTCTTGTAGCGAGAAATTTCATGCTGCATTGTAACTCGGGCCACTTTAAGTTCGGTATTTTCCTTGAGTGCCGCTTGGTTGTACCCTGGACCGGCTTTTTCGAGTTGCTCTTGTAGGTAGTGAATCTTTATCTTCAGTCCGAAATTTTCCTTGTCTAGTTTGTCGATAGCCTGTCCGATGAATCCGTCAGTTATCAGGGTTACTATTTGCTTCCCGCGAGTCTTCCTTACATTTTCTTGTTCCTTCAAAGACAACATATTCTGATCGGATTCTAGCACTCCGAGACCTCCCTTACGCGACATAGATGGCAACGGTGTGCTTCGCGGGCTACTACTAGCAACCTGAGGCAAAGGCGTAACATCGTCCATGGCCATTGAAGAATTCACACCGTCCTCGTAAATATTTGTTATATCAATCGGAGGGAGCCCCGGGGTGTTGCCGTTACTTCGATAGCCGTCCTTGAGATAGGCTGGCGTCTTCAAGCCGGTACTGGCTCTCGCGGCTGACATATTTCGAAGGTAGTTATTCCGCGCCACGCTTCGCATCATGGGGGTGAATTCGCCCTTTGGTGGCGCGTTTGCTGGTAATGTCCGTCGCTCATTGAGGGCAATGCGTGAGCTTCTTGCTCCGGTTCCAGGCGCGCGCGGTGTTTGATTTGCCACATTGGAAGCGCGTCTTCGGGCCTCCATAGTCTTTATTATGTCCTCATCTTTCGATGGTGTCTGAAAGGAGTTTTCCACCGAGTCCAATGCAGACAAATTGCCACGGTAGGCGCTTCGAAGACCGTTCGTCAAATAGGTCGCGTTTCCGTCAATTTCGGTCCGCGGCGTGTCGATGTAAGGCAGCGGCATTGTGAAGATAGGGTTCCTCTACATATATATCTTGAGGTAGAGTCAATCACGACGAGTAAATAGTAATAATATCTTTGGTCCGAGTGTCCATGGCCAGAATATGGCTGGCTGTGCGATCGATGGGACGTGTTGCAGTTGGAGCAAGCAAATCAATCATGATGCGCGTGTTTCCGCCCGCCATGTTGACGTTTAGCCGAATGCGGCTTAGAGCCCTCGCAGCCCGATGTACTTCGGAGCGGCCTTACCAATTCTTCCGGACAGCTTTTCCATGAGTTCAATTTGCAGGACTCGACAAGATGGTGGCGATACTATCACAATTAATGGCAAAATGCCGCCCATGTCAGAGGAAGACCTAGAATGGTTCAAGTCGACCTTTCGTCCCATTCCACGCCCCCAGCTCCCCGAGGATGCCATAGAGTACTCACTGTACCTGCTCTCATCAGACCCCGCCCCCGCCTCGACAGACACAATTGTTCAAACACGTTCGCGTCTTCAGGAAGTCCAGAAAAGTGCCTCTGAGCTTATAAAGGACCTTCTTAAGGATTATATTTGGCAGCGGGATCCGTTCAGTCTCGAGATTGCAAAAGAGAATGGTAAGTCGGCATCTAATGATCATAATATATTTTTCCTCACAAGACACTAACACCGCATTCCGGCATCAGATATAACCTACCTTCGGGGGCGAACCAATTTCGGCGACTCCATTGAAGACGAATGGGTCATCGTATTTCTCCTCCGGGAGTTGACGAAGAAACATACGGATTTGTGGGCTCGCGTTGTTGACAGTGATGGTGAATTTCTGCTCATCGAGGCAGCTGGAAGTCTGCCGGCATGGCTGGAACCCGAAGTGGCCGATCACAGGGTATTTCATTCTTCCACGAGAAAACAAAAGTTACAGGCGCTAATATTTACAGGTGTGGATAAATAATGGCCATTTAGTTATCATAGAGCCAAAACAAGACCGAAGAAGAGTCACAGAGAAAATATCGCTTGAGGACTCTTTGAGAGTTGCCGTGCATGAAACCGGACGCTTATTACGCTCCTCCTCCATCGAAGAAGAAGCTTTCTATCGCCTGCGAAAGTATCCCAAGCAGATAAAAGAGAATCTCCACTGCGCACTGATCACCATCCCGCGCAAGGTTGCATATTTACTTCATACAAAGCCTTCCTATATTTCACCAGCTGTGGAGGCTTTCTATACTCGTGATCCGATTTCATTACGAACTTTGAGGGCAAGTAGCAAACAAGATTTGCTATTTTCTCCTGACGATCTCGTTACGGTCAGCGTTCGATTCACTAGAGTAGGATACGCCCAACTCAAAAGTCAAGACTTCCCGATTCCAGCTTCATGGGCGCAAAGTCTACCCTCACAAAAAGATGGCGAAACATACACTAGGGCAGAATCAGGAATGAAAGTCTCTTGTGGGTTTGAAATGCTGCTCAGCGATCCACAGAACCAAGATAAACCCATTGTTCGAGAGATAAAACTCCTGCTCGAGGACCTCGATACTGGCGATGAAAGCTTGCCATCCATTGAAGAAATAAAAAATACTTGGAGTCTTCAGCAGGACGACGAGGGCTGGTTGGATATTAATTTTGAAGACCTCGACAGAGAATTAAAAGGAAAGGCCAGCGAGGCTCAAGGCGCAGGAGCGTTCGGTGATTCGAGTGCACAAGAAAACCTCCAACGGATTGTTGCTCGGTTCGAAGAATTTCTGAAAGATGATTCTGCCAACTTTGACGGCGTCAATATGTTCGATTCCGACACAGACGATGACGCCGACGAGGATGACTTAAGCAGCGAAGACGAAGAGGACAAAAACCTGAAGTTTGATAAAGAGGAATACACGAAACTTATGAAAGAAATGATGGGATCGAATTCGGGCGTTGATTTGCGATCGCAACTTGAGTCAGCACGTGCGAAAGGAAGAATCGAGGATATAGACTCTTCAGATGACGATAGCAAGGAGATTGAAGAACTCACACGACAGATGGAAGCAGAGCTTAGGCCGACTGGGATTTTGAATCTCAACAGACGAGAGGCAGCTCAAAAATCGACTTCTGCACGTGATAAAGGCAAACGAAGGGCTGACGCTGAAGAATCCGATGATGAAGATTCTCTGAATATAAATCTTGC
Organism: Penicillium sp. OUCMDZ-019; assembly: GCA_011750695.1. NCBI lineage: Eukaryota > Fungi > Ascomycota > Eurotiomycetes > Eurotiales > Aspergillaceae > Penicillium > Penicillium sp. OUCMDZ-019. Next base: position 565,892 of record WTTZ01000005.1, on the reverse strand, counting down.
CAAGAATCTTCTCGAGAGCTTTCAGAGTCAGGCCGGTATGCCCGGTCCTGCCAGCAATATTCTCGGGATGATGGGCATGAAAATGCCTCAAGATGACCGCAAGTAATTCAACCGCGAACACGCTGTCTGAAATCTACTCTACTGTGCGGAATCATATCTTCTGATTCTTTGGAATTCTGCCTTGAACTCGATACCTATATCATGAGGGCATACTTTCACACAAACTGTCCTCGAGAGCTCTACGAGTGGGTGGGCCTTCGAATCTAGACAAAGACGTTAGAACGACCAGGTGTCCCCCTTGATACACTGATGAAAGACAGAGTCAGGATATATCTTACCAACCGCATTGTTATCTTTCTAATTCATGCTGACTGACCATGAAAGGATAGAATATCGCGTTGCCTAAGGTCAAGGATAATTGTATGTAGCTTTGTGATGTGATTGGGCGATCCTTTTAGTACGTGACAGATCCACCGGCCAATCAGCTAGCGGTCGGCGTGGTGGGTCTAGGCTCGCCGCTCAAGGCTTATCGCTCTCCTTCCCCGCGCCGTCTCGTGCTGGAACTACCTCACCTCACCTCACTTCACCTTACTTCACCTTACCTCCTTGTGGACTCTCGACAGCCGACTCCTTGGAGAAGACAGGAATCTTTCTCGGTGCTGTCCCTGGTGAGCTCACTTCGAATTTGCTGCTTCGTTTTCCCTTTCGCGCCAGCACTCAGAGCCTAGGCCCGCTTCAAATCGGGATAGCGCTTCTCGATTGAAAGCATCTCGTTATTTCGTGGCCAGAATACTATTGTTCCATCGTTTTCTCAAGACAGCCTACGTAAACTATAGACCCAATAGGCTTTAAATTTTCAGTTCCTTCCACAAGGGCTCCAATATGGCTTCGCCGGCACAGTGCTTCTACTGCTTTGAGACCTTGGCTTCTTCATTCAAAAATGAGGAACCTCCTAGCCTTGCCGCCATAGAGAGTTCTTATTGGCACTTCAGCCAATCCAAGCAACTAGCAACTATGGAAGACAGGGCGTGGGTTCCCTCAAATTCCTGTTCTTGCACTGTCTGGTGTCTGTGATGATATAAACTGACACTGGAACTTTTTTCTTAGAATCGTCGAAGAGGAGGAAGACGAAGACGAAGATGAAGTCGAATACAACAGCAACAAGACTCGTCCTCAAAAGATCAAGTTGCCTTCCGTATCCCGCGTCCAACAAGATGTATCCTCGGATTCGTCATCAAGTACGACGACATTATCAGCTAATTCATCTCGCTCGGCATTGTCAAATTCAACAAGTTTGACTACTCCAGAAGACTCTTTAACTTCTCAAAGGAGTAGTTTACCGGAGGAATCTTATCCATTATTTGTTACATGGAATTTAATTTCGAAACATGGCCACAAGTCTCTTCGTGGTTGTATTGGCACATTCGAAGCTCAGAAACTCTCTTACGGCCTCAAAAACTACGCACTTATCTCGTAGGTCTACTGCTTTACGTTGATATCCTTTATACCATGATCTTCTTTGATAAATATATACAACGGAACGGGCTAATATAAATATAATAGTGCCTTTGATGATACGCGATTTTCTCCAATACCTTCATCTCAACTGCCATCTCTCCAGTGTGCTTTGACTTTACTCAGCAATTTTGAACCGTGCGCGGATGCCATGGATTGGGAGTTAGGCACACACGGGCTCCGGATTTCCTTTATTCACCGAAACCGACGATATGGCTCCACGTACCTCCCAGACGTCGCCGTCGAGCAAGGGTGGACAAAGGAAGAGACTGTAGAGAGCCTGATGCGCAAAGCAGGGTGGGATGGCGCCAGCAGTGGTGGCATTGGCGTGACGAGAAGAATCCTTAGAGGAAGCAGCGGGTCTAGTACCAGTAATAATAACGACCGCAAGCCGTGGGATGAAGTGACCGATTTCAAGGCCACTCGTTACCAGGGCTTGCAAGTATTTGCTAACTACAGCGACTGGCAAGAGTGGAGGAAATGGGCTGAAGCTGATAAGTCAAGGCGTCTATAGACAAGACTTGTTGCGACAGTTTGCCATGAATCGCTTCAAATCTCCACCGATTCATAAACTATATTTTTTCTGGCGCTTTCATGGGGGTTCGGATACTTTGCGTCGCCCTCGCACCTTAGCTTATGGAAATTTGGTGCATTTAATTATGATTGTTTTCTTTTGCTGGCGATATAATAATGAAGTTACGAATTCTCATCTCTATCACTTATACTTATTTCAATGCGTACTTCCAAGGTTTATATCATCGAAAGACATCAGATTAGAAAATAGTGGACGGCTGGATAATGTATACCTAGGTATTTGAACCGAGGAGGAAGATAATATAAAGTCAAATCGTTTCGTGTCAATCCATGTCAGAAAAAGTTGATGGCTCAAGTACGTCAGTAACATAATATTCATTATTTCCCAAAAGATCAGTCATCAGAGAAGAAAAGACATATTGAGTCAGTCTTATAACTTTCTTTTCAATTACGATTGGCTGCTGATTTCCATAGGCCCGTTACAACTTCCTTCACTTTGCGCTCTTGTTCACGGATTTGCTCCTCTGTCTGGCCCCGGGCGTTGCCGCGACTGTCGATCTTCATCTGGTCGTCGTCATGGACCTCATTCCCAACTACACGTTCAGGACGAGGTTCAATACTAGCCGCACCATCCATCATCAAACCACCGCCTTCGCGAAGCTTGTTGATGGCACGGACCGTGTCAATAGCCTTGTGTAGTGTCCGTCGGGCATTGAAGTTCTTCTTGACAGTAGGCAAAAGATCTTCGCCCTGTTTCGACGATAGGTCGTTGGTGATCCATGGATGCTGAAGAGCTTCGTGAGCCGTAATTCGTGCCTTGGGATCAATAGTCAAGCATCGGTTGATAAACTGACGAGCGTTTTGGGAAATGCTTCGCCAATGCTCGATAGGTACAAAGGAGTAGTCCGCGACGAGAATGGCCTGCATCTCCTCTAGATTAGAGTCACGGTCAAAGGGTGTATAGCCGCAAAGTAAGAAATAAGTGATGACGCCAATGGCCCAAATATCCCTATACCAGTGTTAGATTAATATGTTTTTCCCCAATCTTTATATGCCAGGATGAAGCCACTTACACAGGCTTTCCATGCCCAGTCTTTTTGAAAATTTCCGGTGCCATATATCCAGGTGTTCCACAGGTTGTTGTAAGGACATGAAATTGCTCCTCATCCATAATCCTGGACAAACCGAAATCCGCAATCAAAAGATCGGCGTTGTCTTCTGGGGTCCTGAATAACAGATTCTCCGGTTTGAGATCTCGATGGACAATGCCGTGGTCGTGTAAGTATGCAACGGCTGATAATATAGCTCGGACAAGATCCGCCGCATCGGCCTCAAAGTAACTTCCTTTGCGACATATCCGATCGAATAGTTCTCCACCCAAGGCCAGTTCGACGACAAGGTATACTATAGTTGAAAAGAGCACTTGTCAGCAACGTTGATCTATCTCGGGTGATCCCTTGCCGCGCCGAGTGAAGCTAAGATGTTGTCAGAACGTACAATTGTTCATGGTCTCGAAATAATCGACGAGCGTTAAGATATTCTGATGGCCCATCGAAACTCGCTTGAGCACTGCAATCTCGTTGCGGACCTAGATCCCTCGGAGAAACAAGAGTCAGTAGTTTGTTCCTCTATCGTCGGTTTAAAGACCACCTACCATATGCTCCCTACCTGCCATCAATCGCTTGTTGATGACCTTTGCGGCGAAGTACCGCCCGGTGTCGATATGGACGCATTCTTTGACGACTGAGTAGGAGCCAGCTCCCAGAGTCTTCCCAGTCTTGTACCGACAAGGTTGTATTTGCGGCCGTTGAGGTTGTGCTTTTGATTGTGTAGGTGTAGCCATTTCGACCAGCGAAAAGAAAGCAGCGAACGCAGGAAATCGATATTCTTGGTTTGGTTGATGAGAGTCGATCAATTTAGGTGCAGATATTATGAGAGAGAGCTCCGAGATAGAAGCAGCCGGAGGGGTCATCCTTGTGGGGGTCTCACGGCTCACCACCAGATTAGCCTGATTAGGTCGCACCAGCAACAGGTCCATGTTGAACCTGGTATGTTGGATGTTTACAGCTCTACTGAATCATATATTTTACGCAAGGCCAAAAAACCTCAAATCTCAAGGAAGGACTGCAATAGATGACCCTGAGTTATCTGCATACTCTCTATCTACCTGCATCTACAAGCGAAGCGACGCTATAAGATAAGGTATGGACATCTATATGCTTTCTGGCTATAACATTTTATAGCTATCTATATCATCGAGAAATAATATATATAAGTTATAGTTAATTCATGACGTAATGGTATATACAAGGTACACGATTCGCGTGTCTCAAAGGCACGACCACGCTGCAACTGTAAACAGCGCTCTCAAAAACAAAAGAATACATCAAAATTTATCATCACAAGGCATAAAAACAAAAAGCTCATGTCCATCCATATCGCAATGCAAACAGAGAAACAGACCGAGACTGGCTTCATATTCGCTGCAAAACCTCTTCGGAAACCCCCTCGAGAAGCTTCAAATCATGATACTTAGCCACACTAAGCATGACACGTAGCTTTTTGACAACTTCGTTCTTGTCTATGGTTGCGGTCCACTCGCCACTGCAGGAACAGTGCTCCATGAAAGCGCTGACCTTGAGGCTGTTGCATTTAGAGCACTTCAGATCCTGCGCTTGCCACGAGACTACCATACCATGCACCTCGCCGATGAGTCGTTCCTCTTGCGCCAGGCGGTCGTACTCAGTTTGACAAAAGGGACAGCGCCAGGTTTTGGGAGATGTTTTCTTATCGGTGTTTGGGTCTGGGAGGACATCTTCATCGCGACATAGATCCAAGTCACGGATCAAACAGCAGGCGTTGCATGTTAATTCCGGCAACTTCAAGCTGGCACTCGGATTTTCGAAGCGTCCCTCCTTGCTGAATTCACGAACCTCAAATAATGCTAGTAACTCGCGACGCAGAATACGCGTCTCTAGCGTCGTGGTTTTAGACAAACTGAGAACTTGCATAAGTGACTTCACAAGCTCTAGCACGGGATTGCGATTCTCCTTGTTTGGATCAACCAAAACTCCTGGCAATACAGGGAATATATAGTCGGAGGCAAGCTCGGGATGGAGAAGTTCATCTCGTTGTCGCCGGATCAGGCCCACAATCTGTTTCTTCAGAGGTTTGGAGAAATCTTCTGTGAGAATTGAGGTTACTTCATCGTCTGTTGTTTCCGTCAAAGGTTTGGGTATCTGAGTTAGTCGTGGTGTAGAAGAAGTATCTTCATCTCCTCGTTTAAGTCCGTGCATCAAATCGATGTACTCGATTACCCAGTCATGGAAGACTTGCTGCATGGGGGTTGGTAAAAACCGACTCATCTGCCAATGCATGACGGTTTCGAGCTGTTGAGATTCCGCCTCAACCACCTCTTGACAGCCCTTGCCCCCGTAATTGAACTCATCATACCACACCAGAAACTCCCAATACTCCTTGAGCTCTAGGTCGATGAAATGGAAAACCGGATTGGCCCTGATAGATTTCAAGACGTACTGACTATAAGCGTATGCGGTCCCAACTTCTGTTTTAGTCGTTTGTAGCAACAGTCGTGTTGGGCTAGCAAAGACCACATTGGAACCGACGCGACGAAAGTCTCCCATTAATTGTTGGAATGACTTTCTAGACATCATTCGGACATAATAATGCAAAGACCGATCATAGAGGCATGAGCTGGGACTCTCTACCCAGCGGACCAAATGTTGAACCATAACATCGGCCATTGTGTTGCCTGCACATGCCTCTGTCCACCATTGTTTGACCATCTCACGCAAGACAAAAACACCTGCAGATGCAAATGCCTTCTCTGAGTAGAGCACTCCAGTACCATCACCTGTCTCATTGCCCGAAGCGAGCAGCGCGTCACTCCCTTCCAACTCATTGATGATGGACGATGTGAGTATGGTGTTTATCGCCAGATTCCGTACTTCGAGCTCAATAGATACTGTTGTATAGGTGCCCGGGACATTGATAGAAGGCATCTCAACAGTATCGAGAGAACCGAGGATATCATCCTTCTCAAACCCGGCATGATCTGGTCGCGGTCCTGCTGACCACCACAACACGACATTACTTTTCTGAAGTCGTCGTGCATACGAGACATCTATCAAATATCGAGGGTCATCGCCCTCCAGATTACAGACAGGGACGTCTCCGTAACGTGCAAGTAGTTTAAGATGCTGGATCCACGAACCCAAATAGAGATAGTGGGTTACCAACCGCTTTGCAATAAAAGACTGCCATCCCAGAGGTGGCATATCCATATCTGAAAGTTCCGGCTTGACAGATAGGATAGGATATTCCTTGAGAATTGGAATGTCATGGCTCAGTTTTCGTCTTTGCTGTGACTGAATCACAAATATCGCTGGCTGGGTCTCTTCGCTGCGCAACTTCTTCACCAGATCACTGATCTCTAGAAGGGCTTTGCGTTGGGTAGTCACTTGGGTAGTCTTGAAACGTATCTTTTCCTGATAGTCGAATGCGCCTGCTGAGGCGTCGGCGTTTGCTGCAATTTTGCGGGCTAGGAGCTCCGCATAAATCTTGTCGACATTCGGCAAGCCTTGAGTATCGCGATTGCGATTTAAAATGACAATATTGGCCTCACTCTTGGCGGTTGAGAAAAGGGCGAAGACTTGTCGATCGCCGGAAGTGATGTGGTACAAGTAGTAGTATGTTAAAGACGGGCCTTCTAGGTAAGGGGTTTCAGAGGATGCGTGCAATAAGGACGACAGCTCGAAACCGCGATCTAAACCGTCACCAAGTACACCTCGTTGACTTTCATCAAAAGTACAGGTACTACCCAGCTTCATGACAGCTCGAACGGTAAGGGGAACATTGCGTTCGTAGACACCCTCAACACTAGGATGGTTGAGCAAAGCGGCTATTTTTTCAGACTCGCTCAAATAGACATCTTCAGGCAATGTCAACTTAAAGAGATGCACCGAAGGGTGGCCATTTGGGAGAGTATTATTGACTTTTTCAACTTCGCAGTTAGGAAGCTCGACTTCCGGTAGAGAATCATCCTTAAAGTTGACGTAAAGTTGCCGTGGAACCCTCACAGTAAGAGCATGCACTTTGCGATCAATCAGGACGAATGCTCGCACTTCTCCGGGCACGTCTGTTTCTCTAAGCTGCAGAACTGTCCATGTGCTGATAAATAGTAACTCAGCTTGGTTTCGGAAAAAGTGACTCAGAGAATCAGTTGCAAGCTTCGATTTCTCTCCAAAGAGCTGTCTTCTTCGAATTCGAGCTTGCTTCTGAATCTTCCACTTCTGCTTTTGATACTTGATGAAACCTTCGTAATCCTCAGTTAAAGATGGCATAACAGCTGGCAAACTGGCATAGGGGTCAAGGGATGTCGTCGAAGGACCTTCTGGTAACTTTCGCTTCTGTGCCATCTGGCCAGAAGGTGATGATTTTTTCTTTTCAGTTGCTTGTGTTGCCGCATCCTCGATATCAGCAGTATGATGCACCCGGTGGTCCAGTATATTAGTCGACATCTCAGAAAGAGGGTTCTTCTCGAACATGTCAGTCATCTTTTTCTGCTTGAACTTGTCATCCCTTGTGTTGATACGACGTTGAAGCCAGTCGGGATGTTGGACCCTTGGAACGGGATTGCCCAACTTTTGAAGTGCAGCTGGAATAGTAATTAGCTTCTGGATGACCGAACCCAATCGTTCGAGATAGTAGTCCCAGTCAATCAGAGAACGAGGATCCATGTCACCAGGGTCGTCCTTAAGCCATTTGCGTAAGAAGAATCGTTTGACATTTTCCTCTGCAGAGAATATTGTGACAGGAATGGCCCGCTCTGTGACCGGAGCATTTCTCGGTTTGGCTGAGATAATGTAGCGACAATTGAGACCTCTGTCCTTGGTCATTTGTTCTCCAAGGAATTCGGCCAATCGTTTGGCGGTTGTAATAGATGTTGACTTTTGCGATCCATATTCTTCCAAGGTCTTTGACATGCTTCGATTTTCGCAAATCAAGTCGATGAGCTCTTCATCAGCTAGAGTGGCCCCGTGCTCATACAACACATCAAGCCACCTATTCGCCACGCGAGAAACCGACTGGTAGGTTTCAGCTAGATCTTTTCCATCCAAAAAGAATTTGAAGATTTGCGTTTGGAAAATCTTGATGAGTTTGAGTTCACCTCGGCGTTTGACTTCGAACCCTTTCAATTCTGCGAGTGATCCATCATCGTTGAAGACCGCATACCGTTTCTTCAAGTTTTTGTCCTCTTCTTTAGATGCGGGAAGAATCATAGCCTTGTACGGTCCATCGACTTCGAAGAAGATTGAATTGTCACTCGTTGTTTCGTATTTGAATGACTTCGGGTCGATGAGAGTTTGATATTGGTGATTCGTAAACCGCCCATGGACAAGATGATTAAGCATCACGCAGGGATATGACACTGTCAATTTCTTTCCATTTTTAAGAGTGAACGCAAAATTCTCGGGGAACGTAGCTGGAAGCATGCACCAAATACCGTCCGTATCGAGTTCTAAAGGTCGACCGATGCGTTCAACCAACTCTCTGGCCATTTGAATAATCCGAGCGCCCGTCAGACAAGTGACTCCAGCCATCTCCATGGAGTACCATCGTGAACCTTTGCGCATGACATAACCGTAGAAACTGTTCAAGATGACTTTGTGAGCCAATTGAAGAGAATCAAACAGAACGATCATCTTTTTAGCCTCCTCAATCTCGGTATTTGACGCGCCGGCAGACTTCAAGGCTTCTGTCTTGCCCTTCCACACCTTTTGCTTCCCTTTGAAATCATATCTTCGGTCACGGAAGTCGCGAACGGTATCGACATAGAAGGGATTTTCCCGTTGACAAATGATAGCCTCCTTCTCGATTGTTTTACTGTCGTGGATTTTATGATATATCTTTTTGCTGTACTCTTGGAGTCTCTTCTTGATGATGGCGGCTTGTTCCTCCGTCTGTAGATTTGTGAAAGAACGCATGGGGGCATTCTTGGTTTTCCCCGGAAACTTTTCGTTCTCGACAGCACGTCGGATCATATTATATTCGTCTCGTTTGGCGGGTAGAAACTCGCCTCGCCACGACCATGGAAGCCGACGATCACAAGTCTTGCCTGGTCGGTTGAAGTCACATGCCGCACAATCAGACTCTTGCTTCATTGAGTCAGGTTGTAGTCGGTTCGTAGTCATGATGTTTGGATACATTGAAGCAACATCAAGATGATAAATGAGTGGCCGTTCGCTGCGATTTGGTGTTTCCTTCAAATCCATCAACCTTGCAACTATTTGAGCCTTCACTTCTTCATAATTGGTGACATCTTCCAATGACTTCTTCTCTTCCACCACGATGCTGAACTTCAAGGCTGCGTCAAGATCACCAAGTAGTTCATCAATAGCAGCGGGGTCTACCGAAAAATTGACAGGTATGTCGCTACGGAAGACACCGGCTTCAATACTTTCGACATGACCACCCACATATGTTTCAGAATCAAGAAGATGGCCTTCGTAGAATGATTCCGGTGGATCCTTGTGCTTGTTGGGAAGAATGATGTCGCCCTTGTATGCTTGCACCATCAAAAGCATCTCACACAGTGTTCCTGTACCCTTTCGGAGGACATCATCCGGGTTCAGTGGAATGATGGTGCAGAGCGAGAAGATGAAAGGATGGATATATTTCATATAAAGATAATATGTCGCAACGGCGTCGGAAACTGAGTATTCTGCTAGCGTTTGCGGTCGTTCACTAGCATACCTAACCATAAGCTCTGGATCTAGTTCATCTGGATCATAGCCTAGTTTGGCCACTGTGACGGCTTTCAAACCTCTGCTGCCTTGTGGAAGATAACTGTCTCGATTAACCCAAGCAAAGCAATCCATATGGGCACAATAGTCGCTTTGGTAGATATCCTCGCTATTCTTTCTGAAGCCGATTTCGGCATACATATCGATTCCTAGAACACTTGCGCGCGCTTCGACGAAGGGCCAATCGAAGAAGTCACCGTTGTAAGTTGCAATGACTGTGGGCTTTGCCTCTTTCACATGACTGAAAAAGCGCTCCAAGAGATGGCGTTCATCGGGCTCGTTGAAAATAACGAAGGGTCCGCTGTATTCTGGTTTAGGTGTGTATTCAAAGTCATCGATGTCTTCAGAGACGATCTCTCGATTGGTAATCAGAAACCCATTTCCATCGATCATATAAGAGATCATCATAATCTGGTCAATGACGGCATCTGGGAATTTCAGGGGAAGCTTGGTCGTTTCGATATCGAATGCGAGGACCACGGGATCAGCTCTTTGAAGCCGCTCTTCAATACATGTTAATTTTGTTACTCCGTGTTTCGCTTCCACATTGTACCATTTTCCAATTCGAATATCTGGCGTCGTTAGTCTAAATCATGCATGATACAAGCTGATTGTGGCAAACCTTTATCGATAGCAACTCTGACATGGTAAGGCACATCATATTCTCTAATATCAATGATAAAATCGCTCGCATTCAAGGTGGCATTAGGTCGTATATCGTCAATTTCGTCATCAAAGAGATCGAAGCCAGCAGACGTTCTACCTCAAATCAGTCATTTCGCGCGATAGAAGAATTAGGAGGGGGGAGCACTAACCTGGCCATCTCAGCGTAGGTGTCCATAGCAGTCACATTCTTTTTATTTTTCTCTGCAATGGGCATAATCATTTTTCGAGCCTCCAGCAGATTGCTGACGTTCGCAAAACTGAGTTGCAAAAACATCCTTCGATTCCCCATTAGATGATTCGGCATCCCTAGGTCTTCTCTCACAACCTTGCGAGCACCTTTAAGCACACCATCCAGTATCCTTCGGCACCATTCCTCGACTTCCGCTTCTCTCCCTCCTTTGACAGCAATGAGGAAGTATGGATCGTATTCGACCGTAGCCTTGAAGCTATTGCCATCGTCTTCCAGAAAGTAGAAATCCACTCCAGCGCGACCACCAGGAATATTGGCATCTTCAACAGAGGTGCTGTGCATATTGGTTAACCATCCTGCTCTTTTCTCTCCGGCTTCATAGCGCGGAAAGCCCATGGACTCGTCGATGCCATTGGCCTGCCGGATTGCTTCGAATTTCTCATCTTGGGAGGTAGCTTCCGTGGAGCGAAGAGAGTTAAATTCTATTGTTTTCGCTCGTTTCGGATTGAAGGACGCTGTGTTCGATCGGAACTTATTTCCATATTTGCTGGGCTTGCGTGAAGGCATGGTGTTGCAAGCATGCGGCGAAGGGTATCGAATTGGTTGTTGAAATCAGTGAATCAAATCATATGGCGTAACGTGTGAACAATGCAAATGACGCAGCAATTTCTCATTTTCTTTCCTTTTTCTTCCTTAAAGATACACACGTATCAAAGCACTGTGAAATGCGCTCCGGGTTTGGGAATTGATCGCAGTTTGTTGCGCCGACCCTAGACAGGCATTATTGATCCACACGCGTCCGCGTTCACTTTTCCACTCAACGCGTCGAGGGCAGGAGCGACCGGACTAGGCCTTTTCCGTACTAGCACATACTTTAACTGCTTTGGGTCTGGAAGAATTACGGCCCGGCGGCCGCGAAGTTTACTCGGCTTTACTATGTGTGCCATGTGGAGAGGGAACATGCAATGATTATTTCCTGGTGAGCTCGAAGCACTATTTATCGTTTGTCGCTTTATTTTGTTATATTTCCATAATCTGTCCTGAAGGGACTCGCTCCTAGCGAAACATTGGCAACCCGCCTATATTATGGCAGACACACAGGGCGGCGAGTCCGCATCCCAACAAAGTCCTACGAACAAACAGCCAAAACACGAATTCCCCAAATCGCAGGTTGGAAAGTTATGGGAGGCATTCGGAAACCCTGAGGAGCCAATCAACGTCCATCCAGGAGCAAAATATAGCCCTAGTCATGAAAAGCCCAAAGAGGTGTCTCTATCCGAATCGCTCAAGTCAGTATCGTTGTCGGACTTTGGCACCTTCCACCAAAAGCCATGTGCACGGGATTCATTGATGATCGGACTCGGGACCGGATTTGGTATCGGAGGGGTGCGCGGAATTGTCGGAGGTGAGATTGGTTGCGCTTCTCAAGGCTATAGCCTTACTTTTATCTGACTTTTTTGATCTTCAGGTTTATCCGCCATGTGGCCTGCCTGTAACTGGGCCGTCGGAGCATTCGCAGTTGCCTCCATCGCTTCGTACGAATTTTGTCAACGCCGTCGAGTCAGCGAGATGAAGGGCATGCAAAAGGCGGTGGAGCTTATGGCCGAGCTCAAGATGAAAAAGCAGAAGGAAAAGGAGCAATTGAAAGCCGCTCAGGACGCAGCGGAGGAGGAAATTCGCAGGCAAAAAAGCTGGACCAATCTCTCAAACTATAAATTCTGGTAAACAAATGCATCCTCGGCATCAAGATGGAGTTTTGGGCGTTTCTGGGCTGTATATATACCTTTTTTCCCATTGTCTTTTCATGTCAATCCCATGATTAGACATGTAGACATCTTGTAAATTAGTTTGAAAAGACACATATGATTCATCATTCCATAACTCGCATGATCACAAAGACATGTATCAATTTTCACGTAGAGGCATTTCATGCTCGTAGCGAGATTTCTTGATGAATCCATATTAGTCTTCACCCAAGGTTAAATTTCACCTTCTTCTGAGCTGTGCCACCAGCTCCGTGCTCAGAGTTGATTTGTGAGGCGCCTTGTCGACGCTCTCTGCGTTTTTCTCGTGCTTCTTTAGCTTCTCGATTTTTCCACTCGGTCATTTGCTTCTGCCTCTTCTGTGAGCGCGCCCATGCAATTGCAGCAGTGGGCCTGAAGCCAATTCCATTGATCCCGTAGCCATCGTCGCTAGGATCGGTTGGATCGTGACCCGTTATCTCTGAATCACTCCATGTCAATGGATTTGGAGTATCATTTTCAGACGGTGGAGGCGAGGTTTTCTTCCGTGATTTTGTGGGCAACTTGTTGCGAGTAATCGAATTTGCTGGTTTCTTTGTAGTTTGAGATCGTTGGTCAGAAATACGCTGTTCAACCCGGCCTTGTGTGCTGCCGCTGCCCTGCTCATTCACCCGAGTCGGACTTCCTCTGGGTGATATCCGTATATGTGACGGTTCAATTTCTCCAGAAAGTCCAGAATGGTCTGCCGGAGGTTCCGAGGAGCTGCGCCACTGCACCTTTGGGGTAGAAAACGATACATCTGAACTGACGCTTGCCTCTCGGATAGCGAGATCCTTCAGTCGACCTGCGACGACAGTTCGCGGGCTATAGCGCCCAATTTCCTCTTCCTCGCGTAGGCGAGCTTCTGGAAAACTTGCTACTGATAGAGTAGAAGTAGGAGAAGGTGGCGGGCTGAGCTCAAATTCGAATGCATCTCGTTTGCGCTTCGGCGAGCGGTATGATGCTGCTTCAGTCACCATCTCTAGTGCGTGCGGGGTTGGCACCGTTCTAGAGCTCCGTCGAGTTGGTTTTCAGGACTTGTAGCGGTGATTACTCGCTTAAGCAAGTTATAGACAGCAGATGGCCGTTTCATTCATTCCTTCATTGTGTCCTATTCCGGAGTGGGGTGGCAAGCGGTGGCAGTGGAGTGATATGTGTTGCCGATCGTTGGATGGGAAACCGCCGGCAATCTGTCTAGGGCGGCGTTGAATCTGAGGCTTTTCCTCGCACACTAACAAATACATACATAGCACAACTTTGAATTGTAGAAACGGCAATAGTATTTTTACAGAAAAGACTAAGTTCCGAGGAAAGAAAATCACACGTAATTGACATCAATAACTGACACAAAAATGAAGCAAGGTAATTTGCGCCGAAGATCCAAAACAACGCCAAAAGAAATGACCGCGCGTAATCGTATAGATTAGGCTTTAGACTTCTTCTTGGATATACCGACCTCGCTGTCGCGCTTCCGCTTCTTCTTCTCCTTCTTGTCTTCCTCTGTGCTCTTTTCTTTCTTGTCCTTCTTCTCTTTCTTTTCCTTCTTGTCCTTCTTGCCCTCCTTGTCCTTGCTTTCCTTCTTCTCCTTCTTGGGCTTCGCTGCTTTCTCTTCATCTTCCATTTCCACATCACTGTCTTGAGGCTCTTCAACTTCCATATCGGCTAGAATAGAGTCCATGGCAGATTTCTATATTTCAAGTCAGCATGATGTATCTTTATTGGGAATGAATGCAAAGTGACATACCATAGCAACCTCGTTCTTGGTAGGAGGGGCACCCGAGGCGTAGAACTCCAAGCGCTCTTCAACCTGCTTCTTGAGGGCTTCTCCAAACTTTGTAGAGGGGACCTCGGAGAAGTTATCGATTCTGGAGGCAATGGAGCATTTGTTGGCAAGGAAGCGGGAGATTCTTCCCTTGTTCTTGGGTCCTGCTCTGCCAATGAACGACGAATGGTATAACAGACCGTACTTAGGGGTGTTTCCCTTGGTCTTGAGTGCTCTGAACAATGCCTTCTCTGCACCGAGAATCTGAACAGTGGAGGCAGGGTACTTGGACAGGTTGGTCAAGCTACCAGCGTGAGAGATAAGTCGGGCACCAACGATCTCTCCAATAAGGGCGGCCAAGTTGGGAGCCACAACGCTCATCTTAGACACGAGGTATGAGTGTAGAGACTTTCGGTAGTTAGAAAGGCTCACGACGCGCTTGGCGAAGGAAATCACATTCTCCATATCAGTCTCAGAGATATCTTGACCCATACTGTGCTTTGCAGCCTCGATGACACTGCGAGCAACTCCTTCGTCATCCTCAACCAAGGCAGCGAGATCATGTAGGCGGTCTTCAGTCAATGTCTTCTTGTCCTGCACAAAAAGTGCAACTTGGGCATAGCGGTGGTTTTCCGAGACAATCTTGATCAGCTCAGGGAAATGCCAGGAGTACCACTCTCGCACTCTCATGGAGAACGTGTTGATAGCCTTGTCCAACTGGTCAAGAATGGCAATAGCCTGAATGATATGGTTGTCGTCCCGCTGTACGGAGAACTTAACCTTGGAACGGGAGTAGGCGTGACCCAAACCCAACTGAGCAGTATCCAGATCGCCCTCTCGGAGACCCTTCAACAGCTTTGTTGAGTGCAGTCTGATTCCTCGAAGCATATCTTGCACGACCTCGCTAGTGTCTCCGGTCTCGCACTCAAGAGATGGGAAAGCAGTCTTGATGCTTGTTGCTAGAACACGATCGTAAACTCCCAAACTGACCTTCTTCTTCTTGCCGGACTTTGGTAGGTTGAGTTCAAGGAACGACACGAGAGTCTGGGAAGCCACACCCTCCGAGATGTCGTTGATTTCGCTAAGGGCTTGTTTATTGTTCCTGTGGAGATTGTCAGCATTGAGATTTTAAACAGAGATCGGTAGGTCATTGTGCATACTCGAAAGGCAAAAAGCTGACAAGCTCAACCATCTTTCCAAACTTTGCAAGATCCAAGACACCTTCTTGCACCTCCTTCAAGCGGTTTCCAACGGTGTCAGCCTGGTGCACCGTCTTGAAGAGCGAATAGCCCATTGGGGCTTCAAAGAGAAGGTAGTCAGCCATGGCGAGTTTTGTCGTGAGTCGCTCCAAGTAAAATAACGGAGTAATTGACTCGGATCAGCGAAAACACTCGACCAGCAATCTCTCAATTGTGCCAATTGAGAGGATGTGATTTGGCGGCTGACTTTTAGAGCAAAAAGAATTTGAGATGTCGCGGAAGCTCTTTTTTTTTTCTTCGACGGCCGCGCTAGTCCGAATCGGCAGTGTGGGCAGAGTTTGGCAGAATCACACTCACCGCCTTTATGCTCCATCACGAATGATCCAACTCTACCGACAGTTCAGTGTCTTCGAGTGGCTTTTTTCAAAAAAACTTTTTTAAATGAAAAATAAATATCTGGGTGCAAATTGACTGAACCCTTTGGCTTATGAAAAGTGCACAACTCCTAAAAAAGGGTCCAAACATATTTTCATTATCCACATACAGCCATTCTCCAGCGCTGACAGCTCGAAATCAAATAAAACAAATATCACTCGATTCGCAAATATAAATGAATAAAAAATGGGTATCTAACAAAATTCTCCCTCCGTATAGTATCCTGTCCCAACGCCAATTGCAACCCTACCCCCAACCCAAC
Source organism: Penicillium sp. OUCMDZ-019 (assembly GCA_011750695.1). Taxonomy (NCBI): domain Eukaryota; kingdom Fungi; phylum Ascomycota; class Eurotiomycetes; order Eurotiales; family Aspergillaceae; genus Penicillium; species Penicillium sp. OUCMDZ-019. The sequence goes on along the minus strand of WTTZ01000005.1, from coordinate 549,722 downwards.
CGTAGCCAAATATTGCTGCCTATTATCAAACATGACCAACAGCCACCGCCATTAAGAAGGACAAGGCTAATCATCGCTTTCCTGTTGAATCTGGAGATTCTCAGGAGCCCACTCGCCGATAAAGCCATCTTCCCTTACTGGGTCTCGGAGGGCGACGTTGTGGATCTTGGTCCATTCGAGTACATTCGATTTGCGAATGACGACAGTTTCACCGGCATTTTCATTTTCATTTGAAGTTGTATTGCGTTTGTCCATCGTGTGCTCTGGCTCCACAACGCCCATACTTTTCAATGCAGTGATAACATCCTCGGGTAACATGCCAGTGGCCAGGCCAATCTCTTGCACGGTCATGCGCTCCCGGGGAGGGTTTTTCCTTGCTGCTTTCGTGGCTGCCTGTTTTTGCTGGCTGGCCTTGCCTCTTGGCGGGCCAAGCAGGAAGTGGCGGGCCATTCGCTCTTCCCAAAAACGTGTATAGCTTCGACGCCCCAACTCACTCAGAGGCCGTTCGGGGCCTCCGATTAGTCCTGGTTCCCATTCCCATGCACTTAATTTATAACTGACTCCCATCAGAAGTTTCCCTAGTCGTTTATGTTGATACGGCGGAAATATGAGGATGCAAGCAAGGTTGTTGGGGTCCCATGAGAGCTTTTCCTTGGAGAAATATCCGAGCACATGGTATTCGTCCGGTTCTTTCGGGTCGGCGAACGTGAGGACATAGTATAAGAAGGACGAGACGTCGAAAAAGACGGACTTGTGGTCGAGGAAGAGTTTTGAGAACAGGGACAGATTTTGTGCAAACAGCTTATCGTCTTCGCCATCTATCTCCCATACAGAATACCCGCCATGTTCGTAGACTTTTATTCCGGGGGGCGTAGTTCGGCGGTCACAGACTTTCACATGGGTCGCGTAGGCTCCAGCGTCACACGTATACCGAAAGCACCAGCGACAAACATATAATAGCTCCGAGTCTTTGCTGACGAGTTCCTCGGGGTAAATCGAATGATACCAGGTGTGGAACGACAGGTCGCCCAGCACAACGCGCTTTACGCCACGCTCGACATGCTGCTTTGTGATTTTTGCGGAGTTGGAAGGGGTCATTGAGGAGGACAAGGTACGGGACGTTTCAATTAAACACGCGTTGCGTACGCGTGCAAATTGTTGCTGGATATTTCTGGTTCTGCGATGGTAAAAGAGCGTTTGTGAGTGTAGGCAAGAAAGGTTCGGTCCAGCAAGCGTAGCTATCGGGTGGCATGGCGCATAAGATAGACTTTCTGTTCGATAAGATGAATATGCGATTGACTGGCGTGACCAACACTATTCATACCTTTTTTCCTATTTTACGAAGCAGGCTTGCAGCTGGCAAATTGACATACAGCCACTGGAAACGATAGTTGCATGATTCGAAAAGGAATGATGTGACAAAAAAAGATCAAACCCAGAGGCCAATTTTAACCGCCTGACCAAGCTGCCCGTAATTTGACGCGCCGGCTCTCCGTAGGGGCGGAATCACCACCCCCTCATATCATCATTGCTTCCTTCCCTCCTTCCCCTCAACGAACTTGGTTGCCTGGAACAGAGCAAACGGACTTTATTTCTCTTTTTTCCACCTCGTACGAGTATTTATTATATCTGCCTGGCATCCAGTTGCGAGTGCTGTAATGCTGTTCCTGCATTCCGTGATCCGGTCTTACTCGGTGCAAGGCTGACTCTGATTCGTGTAACTGATCGCCACTGCTGCTGCTCTTGACTAGGCTGCCATCTATCATATATCCATCACCTTTCTTCGCATTTTGCAAATTTTACCTCTTTGGATTTCTGCGTGCAAAATGTTCAAGCCATTCCAGATCAGAAACCTGCATCTCTATCCGGCAGAAGAGAATCTATATGACTCTTCAACCGAGAGCGTCATTTCCAGCCCTCATGTTGACGAGACTCAATGCAGACCATCTGGTCTCATTCACTTGACGGGCCCCGAATACGATGGTATAGTACGCGATCATCCAAATGCAAAATTGACATATATGGATGATGACGACGGCGATATCATCACCGTGAGTACTTGACCCTTACGTCTTGTCACTTTGATGCTAACAGACCTTCCAGGTTGGTACCTCTTTCGAGCTCGAACAACGCCTTGATGAACCAACTGAGACCATAAGGGCCGTAGAGTCCGTCGTATCGAACCAGAAAGATGAGACGCCTATGCATTTGTTTGACATCCGTCGCTCGAGGTCTGTAATCGAGCTTTGGAAAGATGTTGAACACAACTCGGCACAACGCCGCTATACACCAGAGTCCATAACTCAGCTGGGACTCACAGGTTTAAACGATTCATTTATCCCCAGTAAAGATGGGCATTCGCCTGAAATACGCGAGCTAGAAATTAACCAGTCGACGGACCTGCATAAACAGTGGCTAGACGCCTGCAGACCGCCTCAGCTTTTCCCAAAGGAGGAGCCGGAAAGCGGACCGCAAGATCATGTCATTCGTGACGTGAATGTTGCATCTGAGGCATCGGTGTCTGAAAACCATTCTTCATCAATCATGTCCTTGTCTGCGATTACTGCCGAGGGAAGACGTCAGGTGAGCGGCAAATGTCTTTGAAACCAAAACCCTTTAAGCTAACATTCCGCAGGCAGAGGAAGCAGGAAGCCGCTTGAGCGGTTTTAAAAATATACCTACTAGCTCTACAGCAGTGCCAAATTTTATACTCAATCAACAAAATCCTTGGGCCCACCCACCGGAGCCAGTAACGGAAACCAAAGATAGCCCTCACACATCTAAGGAGCCAACTGGATTGGCCTCTGAAAACACCTCACATTCGGTTCAGAACCAGCCCTCAACTACTCAGTCTCCGCAACCTCAGGCAGACCCACAGCCACTTCTATCGGCGTTCGAGGCTGAAATGGCAAAAATGTTAGAGGAGAGTGCCAAAGAACAACCAAGTGAACCAGCTGATTCTGCCGACGCTCCAGAGCCCCATACTCGCCCGGCTGAAACCTCTGAGCAGACATGGCCTGTCAATCTTGTAACCGGTATTTTGCAAACCGTTGCAGGTGGCATTGAGAATTTAGGGTCGGAGCTTAAATTGAAGATTCCAGAGGTGGAACGTCACCTCGCCAATGCGCAGAGAAATATTCCAGAGGATGTTGGCGCTACAATGCAAACTGCCTTGTCAACCGTCGAGTCTCAAATTCAAAATCTAGCACGGGTCATACAGAATGCATCTAATGCCTCTGGTGAAGCTGCGGAAAGGGTCCGCCAGGCCGAACTCAGGTCTACCGAGCAGGTCGTTAGCGGCCTCGGCGATATGGCTCATGAATTTGAAGAATTTGGGAAAACCTTGTTTGCTGCCTTCGAGGCTGAATTTGGCCAACGGAGCAATAACAACGAGACAAATGCTGCAGAGCCTACCACTGTTCCGAACCAGGATACAAATCCTACACACTCTCAAACAGCATCTAACGAAGAACAACCCTCGACTGAACCACTTGGTCAGAATATAGAAAAGGAAGCCCTTTCTTCAGAAGCTGATACTTCTCGAGACTCCCCGAACAAGTCCCCAGAAGCAGCAACAGTCGAATCTCCAGTTCCTTTGTATCAACGCCCACCGCCACCTCAGCCAACATCTTCCTTACCTTCACAGACTGCAAGCAACTACATCCCAAACAACCAGCCGCAGGCAGCTGGTCTACATGGGCCTGTGAAGCCCTTATTCTCTAACTGGCCGAACCGTCCAGCATTTGTATCATCATCTATACCCACAGCAACTGGACCGTCAGGATCTTCGAATGCTGTAAGTCAACAGCAGGTTCAGACATCTGAGCCCTCTTCTACAGATCGCCAACCAGTCTCTGTCCCAGAGAGAGTAGACACTTTGCATCCAAGTGATTCTGTCACATCTCTTTTTATGGGTAACATTGGGTTCCAAGTGACTGGGCGAGTTATTGAAGAGGTATTTGGCTCCAAAGGCTTCTCAGTTCAGGTCCACCTACCAATAGACTCCTCTACTGGGAAACACGCTGGTTTTGGATATGCTCGTTTCCAGTCAACTTCTTCTGCAAAAGCCGCTCTCGATACACTGCAGGGTATCATCATTGATGGACATTCTTTGAATTTGGAATACAGTGATAGTTCCCCGATTGATGGCCTGCAAACCCAAGCCCCGGCCACCCACGCGGCCCGTGTACCTTCAGACGCTCCGCTTAACCGAGCGCTTCACCACCGTCATTCGTGGCAACCAAATACACAGCAAGTTCGAGAGCACAGGTCATCGCTGCCGGCCTCCAGTAGCGACAACCTCCCAAATGTCTTCAGCAGTAATGCTCGAACCAACCTCTATCGTCCCACCAGGCCCTATTCCAGCCACTCCTTAGTTGAAGGTAATACATCTCAAAATCACCCAGAAGAAAGCCCCGAATTCGCCGCTCGCTATCCTTCCTTGCTCCCAACCTTTAGATCCCAGGAATACCCAGCGGCTGTGCCTGAGCGCTCCATGACGCTCAGTCCTAACTCAGAGATGGCTCGCTTTCCTCCAGTCTCTCAACTAGATGCGCACCTGCTGGCAAACCAGCGTCGTTCGGGAAACCGTACGGATAGTGAACAAGGCCTGCAAAGCACCAATAGGGTACCTCCACTGGCAAGATCTACTACTGAGAGGGCATCCGAAAGTCCTAGTTCCCAGCAACACCGTGAGCCGCGACGCACGGCTTCAACCATAAGTCCAAGATCTACTCGTGTATTAAACAGAGACCTCGGCAATGCGCATGCTCTTAGACGTAGGGCCACGGAGGCCATGTCTCTGCGCCATCGTGCACATGAGAATGCGTCTAGAGAAGCGCGCCCCTCAAGTCTCTACGAAGGACGAACTCGCACTCTTCCGGGCAGCTTTCCTGTGGATGATGCACCGGCGCCAGTGCCAGCAACCAACGATGACGATAGCTCTTCAGACCGGGATATGAGAACTGCGATACGTCGAAGTATCATCGACAATTGTGTAGATACCTTGGTCAATCTCGGGTATGGCAATCAGGTTGACGGCGGGCGACAGAGGCTCAGTATATATGCCGAGGCTGCCGATGGGAAGCTTTCAGAAGCCATCGACATGATTGAGGAAGAGAGGACTGCCTATGAGCGCTACATGCCAAATGTTTGATTGGCTCTATTTTTGAAGAAGACTGATATCACCACTCTTTCATGGATGTTCTTTTGTTGTTGCTGTATTTGATGTTATGGTGGATTCAATTTGGGAGAGAACTCTATTAAATAGAGTAGGACAAATAAATTGACAATGAAAGAATAATCTACAAATATCACGTTTCAGTCAAACTATGTACTACTGAGTAAATACTAAATACTAAACTCAGAAACTGTTTCTCTATCAATTTAACAGAGTTGGGCGGCGCCGGAGACCTGCCGAGGCTCCACCAGAATCCACCTTGGATTGCTTTTCGGCGAGTCACCAAGCTCCGCTCCACGACAACTCTCACGCATTTCACGAACCAGATAGTAATACCGTCTGTCAATTTTGCTCTTCGCAATGCGGACATGGCGACGGTCATTCTCCACGTCCGTTATACGATACACCCAACCGGCCTCTTTAGGTAGTCGCAATCGGTTGCGATGCGCAGAACTCTTGTCTACGTCGGAGAAAGAAAAGGCGCGCCAATTCGAAAATGAGAATGTCACATTAAAAGGATTTATTCGTTCAGTGCGGAAACAAAAACGATTCGCATTTGCTGAAATATCGGATGGGTCAACAGTGAAGTCGTTGCAGGCGATTTTGACGCCGGACCAGGCAGCTGAGTGAGTACGTCGATTTGAATACTCAACAAGGGCCCTTTTTGCTGATTGCATGCGTTTTAAAAGCTTGTCAACCGGTGCGGCGATTGAGATATCGGGTATATGGAAAGCCTGTCCTCCTGGAAAGGAGCAGACACATGAGCTGCAAACTACGGCAATACAGGTCGTGGGGGATGCGGACCCAGAGGTTAGAATGGAACACAACGAGCAGAGACAGAATTCGTGCTAACTTTGTTTGAATTTCAGACTTATCCAATTCAGAAAAAATATCACTCGCCGGATTTCCTAAGACAAATCCCTCATCTGCGATTGCGAACGCCCTTTAACTCGTTACTCTCTCGATTTCGCTCGGAATGCATATACCAGCTGGGACAGGTGTTTAGGTCACATCCACATGAGGGGTTTACGCAAGTACAGCCGCCGTTGATTACGTCGTCGGACTGTGAGGGTGCAGGAGAGACATTCACTTTGTCTCCAGAATCTGCTGCGTTGCCAGCACCCGGAGAGGAAGTCGACCACTTCTTCCGCAGCCCCAAATACCTAACGGTTTCATCGCAACTTCACCTAGAAGCCTATGCTGCCGAACTCGGGAATGTATGGACACTCTCGCCGACCTTCCGGGCGGAAAAGAGTGATACACCGCGCCATCTGAGCGAGTTTTACATGCTCGAGGCCGAAGTGAACTTTACGAGCGAACTATCCAGTCTCCTAGATCTGGTGGAATATTTGATTCGAGATCTGGCTCGGAGGCTTCATGACACTCCAGTTGGCCAGGAAATATTATCAGCGAAGCGATCCGGCGAGTCTGGTCTGGATACAAGCGGCTTTAACGAAGTCCTTCGCAAAAGATGGGATGTCCTATTATCAGGACCCAGCTGGCACCGCATCACATATACACGGGCCATTGAAATGCTTCAAGATGCCGTAACTAACCACGGAGCCTCATTTACATACCCACCGTCATGGTCCGAGGGTCTCCAGCTCGAACATGAGAAGTACATTGTCGACACCCTTTTCCAGGGCGTGCCCGTGTTTGTCACAGACTATCCCCAAAAAGTGAAGCCCTTCTACATGGCGCCATCTCCGTCGGCCGCTGAAGGTGCTGCTGACCCCACCAAAGCTACGGTGGCGTGTTTCGATCTCCTCTTCCCTGAAATCTGCGAAGTTGTCGGCGGATCCGTCCGTGAACACCGACTGCCCGAGCTGATTACCAAAATGCGCGAGTTCGGTTTAATCAAACAGCGCGGTCTCGCTGCACAGGATCCAGCGTCATCAGAACAACAGCAACAATCAGATGACGAGGGTGGTCCGGATTATCCGTATCTTCAACCGGGCGAAGACCTTGGCCACCTGCAATGGTACGCTGACCTTCGTCGCTGGGGTAGTGCGCCACATGGAGGATTCGGCGTCGGGTTTGATCGTTTAATTGGATATCTCGCTGGAGTCGGCAGTCTTCGAGATGTCGTTCCTTTCCCGAGATATTTCAAGAGAGCCGATTGCTAGATGTATAAAAAACTTTAGGAGTGGATTATGCTGACGATATGCATGTAATATATCTGTACTATACTGAAAAATAAACTTTTGGCATGTTTATCTGCATGCAGAGTAAGCATGAACAGGGTTCTTTTAGACGCCATGCCTTCGCCCAGCGTTTATTTCTCTCAATACTCGGGGCCGGAGGCGCATCCGTTCCAAGTGACTTGAAATGAAGACGAGTATATATAGACGCCTTTCTTTAATATCATCACTTAAATGTTAGCAGTGCGTAGTGGAGTAAATGCATTAACTAAGAATAACCATGTCTGGGAACCTACGTAGACGCGCGTGGCTGTGAAACAAACAATGTTTCAGTCAGCATGCAGTGATGCACGCAATTTGGCCCCATCTACTTTTTGATTGACGGGATGCGATGATTTGCCAGGGTTCTCGTCCTAAGTAAACAATTACTTGCTTCAACTTGTTTAGGATAAATGTAATGTTATTGGGATATCTGGGTTGGGGTATGGGCTAATCTAAGCATGTCCATCTACTCCGTACGGAGTATACTAAACGTCTAAAGATGGGGATATGATCGGACGATAGACAGCGGCTAGTTCCGCTAGGTGCAGTGCCCAGAGATTCAGAGAAACTAGATATGCAAAGAATTAATCCCAGTATGGGACAGTGATTACCAGAATATAGTAGAAGTATGCAAGTAGAAGTATGTATAGAAGAAAAATGATTCCCAAAATATATCAAAGAAGAAAAAAGACTATCTACTGGAAAGTCTGGGTATATATCTCCATAAACCCCTTCACCCCTGAAAAAATAAAAAGACAAAAAGTTTTGACAATTCCATTTCCCATGTCCCGTATACCATATATCGTTTATCCATCTGGTAAGGCAACCGGGCCTGACCTGATCGAATGTCCGTCGTAAATTCCGGTTCTTTTTTCTTTGTCTATGCTCCTAATTTCGGTTGTCCATGTCCTGCCTAACTAGTAGGAGGATCGGAAGGAAAAGAGGCAGACAGAAGAAGAAAAGAAATAATTCCCAAGTCCAGCAAAGAAGGTGTTAGAAGGACAAGCTGGCTCGTCGCTGGTCTGATGTGGACAGCAGAGGAGTGACTCGTAGCTTGTCGAAAGTAGAAGAGAAGAGAAGAGAAGAAAAGCTAAGCCACTGATGCGGAGGGCAGCTGGTCAGCCAGGACCTTCAGTTTGCTTGAAAGAAGACGAAGAGGAAGCAAAATCTCTTTAAGCAGTGATGGTGGTGTTGGAAGGTCCCAAGTTGAGGTGAAGCAAGTCACTGCTCTCGCAAGCGTGGGTAGCATCGTTGTCATCGGGGAACAGATAAGCAGCAGCACAGGCAAAGTCACCGGGAGCACAGGTGGCAGACTCGCAGCTAGAGTCTTCGGAAGTCACAGCGAAGCCCATGGTGGAGAATTCGGAGCTGTCACCCATGTTGATGCAGGAGAGATCCCACCAGATGATGGGGTCCTCGTAGGTGTACTCGTACTGAAGAACGTCGGTCTGTTCAGGGGTGAAGGACATCTTGATGGAGATACCGCCACCGTCAGGGTTGGTGCGCCAGTTCTCGGAGTAGCTTTCTCCGTTGTTGAGAGTGTACATCTCGCTGGAGACGTCGGAGACGGACCACAGGTAGACGGTCTGCTCCATGTTGTTGGTGATCTCAACACCGTCGCTGGTGACGGCGGTGTCACGACGAACCACTTGGTGGCCGTGGTTGTGACGGCGACCATTGTGGGATGCCGGAAGGGCAGACGCAACAGCGCTGAGAGCAGCGAAAATTCCAATAGCCTTGGTGAACATTTTGATTTGATTTTTTTTTATCGTGTGATAAAAAGATTTTCTTTTCTGGAGGCTTTTCAAAAATGAGTGTATCTTTTCAAAAGACTGGATAATCTCTATCAAAGAGATTAGGTTGTAAGTGATCGTGAGGTTGGTTGTTTTTAAGGAATGACTACTCTCGAAGGAGTGGATGTGATAGCCTCTGTGAGAGAACGAAACGAGCAGAGAGCAAAGTAGGAAGCAGGGCCAAAGGACTGCTTATATACAGGCCATGGGAGGGAGTGGAGGGGGGAGGGGGTCGCCGTTTCAGAGTCGTCCATTGCTCGCATTTCTTTCACCTGCACCTGGTTTCTAGGTTTTTTCGGAGCAGTCCACATCTCAGTGCCAACGGGGCCCGCAGCAGCGGGTACGATTGGGAGGAAATTTGCTTCTCCGTCCGGCGGCGTGTCCCACTGCTGAGGTTTTGGCCTTTTGGCGTCAGGTACGGAGCGTGCTTTCCGGTCTGTCGCAGCTGGCCAGGTGGATGGGAGCACTAGTGCGTGGTCTGACAACGGACTGCTTGTGTGCATCCGTTGGGCGCCTAGTCGGTGGCGCTGGCCAGACACGCAGCCGTAAGATCTTTTTAATTAAGAAAGCCCCGTCCAGCAGGGATCCAGAACGCATCGTTCATTGATCGGATTGGCGCTGATCCACCGCAAATCACACCGAGTAGCGTGCTCTTAGCTGCATCAGCGAGCGCCGAAGACCGCGCTGATGGGATTCCCATTGGTGTGCCTGAGCTGGCAGTCGACACGTTGGCGCTGGCAGCAGGAGCAGGAGTAGAGTCGCTGTACGATGACCGCAAGTTCGTCAGGAACGGATTATTAGTTTTTTGGGTGACCCTTGGTAGCATCACTTGTGGTTGTCGCGAGTTGGAAGGAACGGCCACTCGGCTGCCCGTCCACGTTGGGCCAGTGTTTGGTTCGTTTGTCTGTTTGTTCGCCCCAGCCAATCACCGGCCTGGCTTTCTTTCTAGATAGCCACGTCCTGATTGGCTGACCATATCCGACTCGTCCCGCGCCGCCGGTTACTTTCGGCGGGTCTCCAGTCGCTCCGGCCTGTGATTGGCCAGTGCTCTTTTCTTTTTTTCGGTGCGTGGCTGTATTTTTCACCGTATCGAAACACGGAAAAGTATCGAAAACACCACCAACCCGCCGTGGCAATAATACACCCTGCTCAATGCTACGCTCTTAAATTATCGGGTTTCACGTTGCATAGCCTGGCAGATCTATAGTCCTTTGTTTTATTAAAAAAAGACATGTCTGAACATCCATGCTGAAAGAGCCAGACAGAAAGCATGCCATCGCTGAAATTAGGTCAATACGAGGCGGCAGGCAAGAAATCCTCTTCCAGTTTCCTTTTCTGTCCAGTGATATTATTAGCAAGTTGCATAGCACACAAACAAAATTTTCTGCGTCCATACTGACAACTACTCTTTAGTAAGAGAAAAAAGACAAAGCTGTGGCGAACATCAATGGCGGAATCAGCCGAATGGAGACAGGCAGCATTATTACTAACTCATGGAATAAGCATCCGTCTTCTACGATTGATGCCTTACATTCTAGAATCTACCCCGTTTGACTAGTCTCAACTATAATGATAGACAGTAAGATCCAACAGACTCTCCGGAGGCCTCCGCTCTAGACAAACAGCCCATCTATCTAGTATCTCCAATGCTCCATAGACAGTGGCGAATCATTTTTTTCTTTCTGCTCGGAATCCGCATGGCGTAGAGTTTGATTAATCCTCTCGTATTCGCCTCACCGCAATTCCACTCTCGTTCTTCCTTTCTCTTCCTATTCTTTTAACTTTGTCCTGCATGTGATATCCCAAGGGTACGAGCATATCCATACCGTCATCGCCAGGCCGGGCTAGTAGTTAGCCGGTTAGGGCTTATCGATACGAACCGCACCACGTGTTAAGCCACGTCCGATTTGCTTTCTGAGGATCATGTGCAATAAATGATTTTTGATCGGGCAGGAAAGGTTATATCATATCTAATGATGAAATTGATTTATTATTTCGATTTATCACTAAACGATTGGAACACGTATCGACCGGTTATTTGCTACTTGTCCGGCATCTATACGTGTGCGCATTTTACGAGTCGACGCACTTTTTAGGGTTAAAACTCTGTTCCTGGTACCTTGCATTTAGTATGTACCCGGTAGCCAATCAGAACGCGTTTTCTTCTTTTCCGACGGATCTCATTCGATGCATTCACATCTAGGCCAGCACCATGGCCTAAGTGTATTCCCATCACTCACCGATTCGTCGACATGAAGAAAAAGCATGCAGCTAAATGAAAAAATTTTATAATATGTCCGATTAAATGCGTCATTTATTGATGTTGTTGTTAGGTAGACTAACTACGTACGTACATAGTCTCTACTACATACTACGTAGTTTGCCTCGTACTCCAACACCTCCGGTATTTGCACGCTGCCTACCCTCAGATCCTTCCAGTCTACCTCGACGTAATCTGTCACATGCGGAAAAGGGCCTCTCGGTGTGATGGCCTTGGGGTTGATGTCGTAATGGGATTTTGTATACTGCCAACTAATCAGCACTTCTTTCTCTCCCAAGTGGAGAAATAGACTTACATTTTCTTTGATATGCCTAAAATCAGTAGTTTCCTTAAACCCGGGCACCCGCCAGTATAGATGTGTCAACCAGTGATTGAGTACCGGATATTCATGGCGTATGGTTCCGAGATTGAGCTTAAAATGCTGGACATACACCGTATCAAAGCGGATTAGCGTCGGATAGAGCAGGACATCGAGTTCAGTGATTTGCTTGCCCAGCACGTATGGACCACCGTTCTCGTAGATGAGACGCTCGAGTCGGTTGAGGGCGCCAAAAACGGGGATTACGTTGTTGTCGTACTCTTCTTGTGTCCCAGAATTGCCGGCTTTGTAGACCCCACGGTTCAGGTCGCGCACAATCCAGGTAGCGATGGAATCGATCTGGCTGCGTAGAGACTCGGGGTACAAGTCAATAGCGGCCAGGTCTTGGGGGATTAGGTCGTTGAATGCGGTTGGTAGCCATCTCAGTATCTCTACGCTTTCCTATTCATTCATTTCTGTCAGCATTATCAAAACGATTGAACGCTTTGAAGATAATAACTTACGTTATTCACCGCTTTATTGGTCTTTGTATCCCATATTAACGGCACCGTATATCTCCCCTTATACTCCTTGTCATCTCTAAAATAGACATCATGCAGATACTCGCTTCCATAAAGCTTATCCACGGTTGCGCCTTCGTACGGATTACTTTCGGCGGGGAATCTCCAGCCCGGCCAGCCCTTGGAGTCGCCTTTGGGATATGCTGCGACGATTGACACGTCGATGAGGGACTGCAGACCCTTGATGTGGCGGACGATGTTGACGCGCTGTGCAAAGGGACAGAACAAACCTGTGCTCGTTGATTAGGCCATTGTGCTTAATGAACGGATGCATAGATGCATCATTCAATGAAGATACATCTAAGATATACATACCAACGTAAAGATGATATCGGCCGGCTTCTGGCTCAAATTCCCCGCCGCGCTTGATAACACCGTGCCAGCCATCGGCAGTGCCTTGTTGGTGAATCTCGGCAGACATGTTAATATTTTTGTTCTCTTACTGAGTACTAGATAGGAGTGTAAGCAGATGGATTAGAAGTTGTCCTGATGTTCTGGTTTCGGACATGATTAGGAGGGACATTCAACATTGGGGTCGGAATGACGCCATTTAATATAGCTATGTCTACCCCTCCATCCGATGGTGCCGCTGACATTTCATTGCAAGAGATAGATAGTATTCTGAGTGTTGAATTATATCAGTATTCTATTGTTCTACCTGAATCGCAAATAATGTAGTAATATCAAATGGCTTTTCATTTCCAGCGCTCGTGTAGAATGGAGTAAAATGTATGAGAATCAGAGTAAGCAATATATGCATCAAAATTCAAGTGTGCAAAAGGAATGTTCTTTTCGTTAGTTAAACTATTTAAGAAACAAAAGGTAACTCAAATGAATAATCGCCAAATTCACTCGATTATTCAATCCATCAATCAATTATTCACCACAATGGCGCGCGGATTCCTGCAAGACTAGAGAGTGCCCCTTCGCCTGTACTAACGGCATCGTCTTTCTTTCGATGCCCTGCCAGGTCAAGATTGATCTGACGGTGTACATGCACCAACCAATCTACGTAGCTTTGAGCTTCGTTATTACGGTCTTCGAGTAATAACCTCGCAAATTCGTATTCGGCTCCGTCCAACCCTTGTCGTGCAAGTTGGATTGTGACTGCCTTCGATCCGCGCACTGTGGATAGGTATTGGAGTAGGTTGCGCACTTGGGCGTTGAGGTGTGTCTCTAGGACTGGAATGGATGATGTGTTGGGATCCAATGCCTGAAGTGATGTAAATCCTGGGCCGAAGAGGTCTTCAAGCAGATTGGGGGACACGAAGGAATGCAGCCAGAGCAGAATGCCTTGTCCATTGTCAATCAGATATACCCCGCCTTCTTCGATCCGCGAGAACGTAGCACGCAATGTAGGAGGGACCTGTAATTGGCCTTGCTCGTTGGGAAACCCATCTTCGGCGCTCATGTTGTGAATCGGAATAATTCGCGGATACAGGTAAAGCGACAATTCCAAGCATCCCATGCCGCGGAGCATGCGTAAGTCATGCACCCGTCGGTCTGCTGTCTCGCTACCACCTAGAAAAGGAAAAAGGCTTAGTTACATGGAACAACTTCCAAGGGGATACTATCGTGCTTACCTTTGAAGGCTCTCGACTTGATCAAACTAAGCATATACATCGAAAACTCTTTGAGGTTTTCTGGCAGAACCAGTTGACCAGGAGGATGCGAGCCAGAGAAATTCTTGCGATATCCGGAGAAGATATCCACAGTTTTTTCCGTGATGTTGGCGCGAATATCCTTCAGGGTTTTGTCACCGGCTTTGGAAGCAGCTGATAAAATAGTCAGTCTCGCAGTCGATCATCATAGGGAAAAAGATGGAGAGGTAAGATTACCTTCTTTGGCAATAATGGCAACTACCGCGTCTTGATCGATACACTTCATCGTCTCGATTCCACCCTCATTCACACCAGCTACAATATTGATACAACGCACTCGTCGCTGGCCGCTCGCTGATGTATACAACAACGCAGCCTGGAAATGCGCATCGAGTTTAGGATCGAGCTTTCCATCGTAACTGAAGAGCACGCCCAACGCCTTGTCGGCATCGACTATTCCAATTTCAAGATCTGCACCGAATGTGTGCTGCAAAAAGTTGCCATGGTACGCTGAAACTTGGAGTCCGTTGGAGCATCGCACTTTCATTAAAGCTTGATATCCTGTCTCGCGAGTGGCCGCGTGGGATATCTCCTGGGATAGCTTCAGTGCGTCCCGAGGGGCGTGGAAATTGGGGTAGAAGAAGCTTTCTCCGCCGGAGATAGATGCAGTATACCCTGGCAGACAGTGTCAGTTCTGATAGACAGAAAACGGGACCAGAGAATATATCTCTTACCAATTGTTGTTAAGTCGATAAATGTCCCGCCTGGCGACGCCACGAAGAAGTCAATGCCAATGCCAGCCTCTGTCAGCTTCGTGGCCACATTCTTCCAATCCGGATTATCAATTGCAAATAGCTTATTTTCACCATCAGGTGCCTGGCTCTTGTCCCGGACGACGAGTTTTCCAGGTCCCCATGTCGGCAAGCTAGCCAAAGAACAAATGATCTTTCCGCCAGTTAGTTGCAACGCAGACATGGCTGCTTTTATGGTGGGCAATAAGGCGGACTCGGGGGTCTTGACACGGGAGAACATAGTCGGTAGTTGTTCAAGTAGAGAAGTGATAACGGCCCTACGTGAATTAGTACGTACATTAGTATACATAGACTTAAATTCCAATCCACAAGACCAGCATACTTTGACTCATAGGGATCCACGAAAAGACCTTCACTGAGAGGGACAAACGGTTCTTCCAAATCCGTCATCACCATCATCTGAGCCTTTTCGAGACGAGACTGAATTTTATTAGCAAAGAATAGTAGAAGAAAGGGGAACGACTTACGGAAATATTGTAGAAGTGTATTTCTCTGTCAAATGTGACAATACCAATCTTTGAACCTTCAGGGACTTTTCTAAACTCGGCTTCTGTGCCTTCTGAGGTTTCTTCCTCTTCGTCGCCGTAAAGTGCATTGATGATGCCATCACATACACCTTTCAAAAATCCCCTATTTACAGACTCCTGGCTAACGTCGATCAAAAACAGCTGTTGTAAGCCCACCGGTTCCTTTGCCCAATATTCCTTCGGCACGGTGAACTCGACAGTTCCCATCATCAACTCGGGTCGTTGCAATCGATCAACACGCACTCCAGACGGGTCGATAGGCGCAAAATATTCCGGCGGCACGTCGTTCGGGAACGTGCACATGTTGCAAACAAATTTATTGCCTCCGTGTTTAAATGTCATGAATGGGTTGATATATGTCCTACACCTTCGACATCTCGGTGGTCCTATCTCGCCAAAGTCGATGACCGGTACAGGTTGTTCGCCCGCATCTAACCTAGCCAATGGCTGTAGAATCATACCCAGAGGTAGGCCGGTCGAGTTTAGGAAATCGGATGAGGCCGGAATATTGTTGAGAGTTAGACGAGCAACCTTTGGTGATGAATTGCCCTGGTCATGGGCGATGAACGGGACCGAGGCAGGTGGTGGTACATGGCGTTCCATTGTTGGGTAGACATGATTGAAGTAGTATTGCGCGGCGAGGTCTCGCGACCTAGGCACACTAGGGATCTGCTCCGGATCTATCTTCCCTTGTGTGGCAACTGATCCTACTCCAGTAGGCTGATAACCTGGATCTGCAGTTGCGCCTGGTGCAGCGTTGAAAGGTACCTGTCCCGCGGGAGCTCCGGGAAAGGCCGCTGCAGCTGGTTGTAGCTCTGGTTGGTTCAATCCCGTATTCAGGAATTGCGATTGTGGTTCAGGCTGCGAAGGGAATGTATTGATATCCTGCGGGGCGGAAGCTCCAAAGTCGTGATGCGCATGCCGATGCTTCTTTTTGTGCCCACGGGCGCCGGCGTCTGAAGTTATTCCCAGCCCTTCCATCTGATTAGCTAAACCTCCCATAGCATTCAATTGCGGACCTGGCACGGAAGGCACCAGCCCCGGGGCATAGGCTGCTCCGGGCTGCGCAGCGAACTGAGGAGGTTGCGGTCCTCCATATGGCATTCCGGGCTGCTGTAGAGCCGGGTTCGGAGGGGCGTTCGGGTGGGAATAGGCTGCGGGCACGGCGGGCTGCTGTCTGTTTGGATCCTCTCCAGGTGCGCCGGCATAGCCAGAGCTATGATAGGTACTGTAGTCGGCCATTGCGACTCATGGGCAACTGACAAGGAGGAGAGCAACAATGCGGGGGGTTCCCAACAAACTTCCTGTTTGGCCACGTCTAGAATTGTGCCATCACCCCTATTGTCTCGGTAGCTGATCGAACTGGAGGACGTGAAAATTTGCGTGAAAGAATGAAACGAGCTGTCTGGCAGTCGATATACCTGGCCTCTTCGCCAAACGTGTCTGGTTGCATCAACTGGTGAAGCTGCGGTCCAATTGAACTGACCACCTAAAGGTCTCTGGTTGGCTGGTTGCCCATCGCGGATTTACTTGGCGCCGACGGTGGAGCCAGGGCACGTGCAACTAAGTGCCTGAGGCTGCTATCAATATACATTATGCATTATGTCTTTCAACCATGCTGCGTTCTGGGCGTTATTGCACTTGGCGAATGCAGTGAATTGTGAATTGAGTACATTTTATACAGCCAGACTAATTCTCATGGAAATAGATTATGTGTCGAAACGCCAATGTCCGATGCGCTCACCGTCTTGCCATGACGAGCATTTTCCAAGCCATAACCACCTCATATGAAGCTACGCATTTTCACTGCGTTGTGTACCGCGTCAACAGTCAGATTCCCATAGTGTTTGCGCTTATTGGCTTGAATCCTGAATCAATCGCGCTCGCGGGCCGAGAGACATCGGTCGATAAGCCGAGCCTGGTACAACGAAGCCAGCCATCATCATAAACACGTATATAACGTAAATTAGATAGTGGATATAGAGCTTAATAAAGCTTAAAATATGCCGGATTAGCTCTGCCAACGTGCAATTGAAGTAACCCAAGAGACCAGCCTAATTCTCCCGAGCATTTTAGTGTTGGAGATGTCAAGATTAGGCTGGGCCAGACTGGGAAAGCGGCCCGTCCCTTCTCTTCCCCGCTGAGTCGACTCTCCTTTCGTCTTTCTGCCCGATCCTTCAGGCCGACTTGTGCATCTGCATCATGCTATCGAGTACATACCCGATACCTCCCTTTGTTCCGTTCCTTTGTTTTCCTCACCCCTGCCAGAAGCAGACGCAGAAGCAGAAAGCCATCGGATCAATAGATGTCGTGCTCGGCAGAGCCCCTCCAGGATTAGCGCGTTCAGCATCCAGTTTGTTATCAACCAGAACAGCTCAATGTGGGTCCCCGACTCCTCCGATATGCATCATGCATTGGCACATGGATAGCTACATATCTCAACCCAGACCTCGTTAGACGGGCCAATCCAGATACTCCGTTCTCGCATGTCCATTTGGTTGATGTATGACAGCGTCCACTTAGTTGCTGTCCTCCCCCCCTGGCGGCCGTGTGAGTCAAATCACCTTGATCCTTCCGTATCACACTGCAGCGCTTTTTCCATGGATCAGCGCCAAAGACGTAGTCGGCCGCTTATCTGGAATGCGATGGCTTACTGGTACCACCAACACACAGAAAAACAAAACTGTCGAGATAAGTGAGTTATTGGTCGTCATACCGCTTGCGCAATCCTAGCTACCGACCATACGAGAACTCTTATATACTGGTATGCCTGTCTTTATCCCCGTCCCTCCTGACCGCTCCTGTTCCACACAGCAAGCAAAAATGGTGCTAAATTCGAATCGACAGCTCCCGGGCAGTCTCGAGGCCCAGACAAAAAGCGAAAGCTTTTTAGAACGGAGACCTCCAGATGACAAACGCCAGCCCGAGATGGCCACCATATATGATGACGACGAGCGCCTGCTGGCGCGGATAGGCTATAAACAGGTAACTGTTTTGTAAATACCTTAAACATCGACTTTACACTAACTATACTACCATTAACAGGAACTTAGACGCGAATTTTCAAAATGGTCAACTATTTCTTATGCCATTTCTATTCTCGGGGTACTAGGATCAGTCCCAGCTACTTTTTCGTACCCCCTTGCAGCTGGAGGGCCAGGTGCCGCGGTCTGGTGCTGGTTCATAGGATCGTGCATGGCAATGTGCATCGGCAGTTCTGTGGCCGAGCTGGTATCTGCCTATCCAACGGCAGGCGGCATGTACTTTGTCACCAAGCATGTGGTACCCAAAGACCAGGTCGCTATTTTTGCGTGGGTTCAGGGATGGTGCAATCTGCTTGGTCAAACAGCCGGTGTATCAAGCGTCGCATACACTGTTAGCCAGATGCTCCTGGCTTGCGTAAGCATGAATTCCACAAAAGAACACGGAGGCCAATACTCATATTCACCGTAAGTTGTTTCATCTCTTTTAGCAGGGCTTAATCGAAACTGACATTTCTCTTAACTTTTTCACAGGACTGCGGTACAGACGGTACTTGTATCGATTGCACTACTTTGTATAATGGGAGTAATTTGTTCCCTTACGACAAAAGCCTTGCATCGAATTGTCCTTTGGTTTGCACCAGTGAATAGTAAGTAAGATACGACGTTGACAATATAGCAAGAGCCTCGAACTAACCCCCCTACCTAGTTCTGGCAACAATTGGCATCTGTGTTGCAATTTTAGTTTTGACGCCTGAAAAACAATCCGCAAAATGGGTATTCACCAATGTGACAGACGGATCTGGATGGGGATCGAAGGTTTTCTCGTTTCTTCTTGGCTTCTTGTCTGTGGCATGGACAATGACCGACTATGACGGAACTACTCAGTATGATTATGCATCCGTGGCAGACAGAGATCGTTCAGTCTACTAATATTACTTATAGTATGTCAGAGGAGACTCACGATGCGGCAATACGAGGGCCAGTGGCCATTCGCACCGCAGTTCTCGTGTCAGGATTATTCGGATGGATGCTTACCGTATCAATGTGCTTTTGCATTAACGATTTGGATGGAATCCTGAATAGCCCTACTGGAATGCCTGCAGCCCAGATTTTCCTCAATGCCGGTGGTCAAACCGGTGGAACTGTGATGTGGTTTTTTGTCATCCTTGTCCAGTTCTTCACTGGATGTTCTGCTATGCTGGCTGATACTCGCATGGCATACGCATTTGCTCGGGACGAAGCTCTGCCATTTTCTAAGTAGGCTTTCTCTCTCCCTGCCTGTCTGTATATGTGTGTACTGACTGCTCGCTACTCAAGGTTTCTGGCGAAAGTCAACAAGACAACCCATACGCCTGTCAACTCCGTCTGGTTTGTGGTATTTTTCAGCGCTGCTCTCAACCTCATTGCGATTGGATCGACCGAGACAGCATCAGCTATTTTCAACATCACCGCACCGGCTTTGGATATTTCGTATATTTCCGTTATACTAGCTCACCAGATATATAGACATCGGGTTAAGTTCATAGAGGGACCATTTACTCTCGGACGATGGGGCAGACCTATCAACCTGATCTCTATTACATGGGTTATTTTCATCAGCGTTGTGTTATTCTTTCCTCCGACGAGACCTGTTACAGCAACGAATATGTGAGTCGTCACCTTACGTTGGTGGAGTCAAGTTGACTTATGTGTTAATAGGAACTATGCCATATGCGTGGCTGCATTCATTGCCATCTTCTCACTATCATGGTGGTGGCTAGCAGCAAGGAGGTGAGAAAAGAATCCCAGATATGGATGGTGTGACAGTTTCTCTGACAAAAGATACAGCAAATACATTGGCCCACGCACGAAAGAAATTATCGAGCCAATTCCGCAAGACGATTACGATGAGCCAACTTTTGGCCGCGACCAACCGGATATTCTTTAAACGGAACATCTATCATAATTATTACAACTAGATTTGAAAGACGGACTTATCTAGACTGAGCATGAACTTTGGCTAGAAGGATTGATTACAAGATATATATTTACTCGTTATTATAATTCACAGCGGTATAGAGGGATATTACGGAGTGACTGTTAAGTACTTTCGGCCGAAATTTCGGGTTCATTGAATAATAGCGTCTTGAGTTTACGTAAAGTATAACTACGTAGTTTTAAATAACACACTCAAGAAGAAGTTCTTGTCTTGGCTGTTGGCTGTTGGATAGAAACGTTGCGGATCATGGATGGGACATAACCTTTGAATTAGGGTTTTGATGCTCATGTGATTGTCACACTACAAAATCTTATCATCTACAAGATCGGCTCTTTTGTGAGGAAAAAAACAGCCGTTTTGAGTCCTGACGATTGATTAAGTTACCCAGCGCAGGATGTTTCCTTTGTCAGTAAAAATTTCCGACTAGCCCTAACATGATTGACAGAGTTAGTTCAACTTAGTTTATCTGGGGCTGGGGCCAACAAACATATTTAGGGTTTTCCATGTTCCTTCAAAATTCATATGCAATACAATGAAAATATACCGACTAACAGTCTACAGTCTGGGCAGTTGAGTGGCTACTTCGCAAAAAAGTCCAGGTTTAGTTAAGCTTAATTTATAGTTCATCTTAAATCGGAGCAAATTACAACCTTTCCCCATTTATTCTCCATTGGCATTGGGGTTGGCATTGTGGCATTGCCGACAGCTGAGTCTTGTACTCCGTATTACAGTATATTTTGATGAGTTATCCAATATCCAACGCCGACATGACGGGAAGTCAGAAAAGTGGCTACGTAGTATTTACCCAACTAGGCAGCCGACAACAACCTTTCTACATGCCCGAGATCTGCGCCTAGTGCTTACTAGGTGAAAGGTATATGCGCAGTGACCAACCAACAGCGGGCGGTTGTTTTTAAGAGTTACGTAGTCGTTTACTTGGCGATTCGCTATGTGTTCATCATTACTCCGTAATACATGCCATGATTTTGCAACGGTCTACCATGGGGCGAGAGCTGGAGTACGGCTGCGGAGGGCGGAATACGGAATATTGTATGTGATAAGCACTAATCAGGCTGAGTATCAAATTTAATCCGTTGACGGTTGACCATGCACCATGTAAGCTTCTAAGGTCATATTAAGATTAAGCAGTACGGAGTAGTACAGTTTGACATAAATTATAAACTCTTACAACGTCGAACAATTACTGGATATGGCTAATACAAAAGCCACTCCCGAATTTGACGCCACCAGAGAAGATTCCAGCATGATCACCATTCTAGTACAGGATATGATTCAAAAAGACCTGCCTGGCACCCGCGTATACGAACAATGGAAACTGTCAGTATAGACTCATAGAGACGATCCGCTGATCTACCTGCCATAGTTACATTGACGCTGGACAGCGAGACGCTCGGTATAAACTCTGGCACTAACTACACTACTCCACGGGGCTGAATACAGTAGTTCTAACAACCAAATTATGAGATATACACCGAGAATTACGTGCCTTCATTCATGTCATCCATATTCACCAGCTTGTAACTACTCGTAATACAACGAGCTAACCACAATGTCTTACCGAAAGAGGATAGAGCACGTCCATGAATAGACAGACGTAATCGTACTTGTCTCGTATGTACCATACGACGTTAAAAAATAGAACAAAGAAAAGAAAAGAAAAGAACAAAGGATTCAAACAAGGTTAATTTTAGTTGCATTTTCTTGTTTTATCAATAACAGATCCTTTAATTGTACGTACCGCTTCCCGTGTTTAAACTTAACTTGTAACAACTTGGCATTCTACTCCGTACCAGACAATGAATACGATCAGCCCCTAGATTTAATTATAATTACGCCGGGCTGATTGTCAGGGTTGAGTGCTGAGTGCCGATACACATAAAGAAACCCCAGAAAGAAAAGCAAGAAAGAGGCTCAGCTCGAGCAACGTCACAGGCCGGACGGAGTTATGAGTACGAGTCCGTCTCCGTACACGGGCCGAGCGGGACGCAACTAAACTATGTATGGCATGCAGCTCGATGGCCCAACGCTAATTTAGACTGTTGGCATTTTATGTCAAGGAAACTCCGTACGGCAAAAGTCAAAAGTACGCACTTTTACCCGTGCTCCGTAGTCCGTACTTACGTAGTCCAAAGTATAAGGATATGCTTATTATTATAGTTCGTTAGTTTCTCGTACTCTAGGCCGTGTAAGGAGTAAGTACTAAGCAAGGATTCGTAAAGCGAAACTAAAAGCTTACTGAGAATTAATTAACTTTGGTCTTGGTTTCAGCTTGTTTGGCAATCTGCTGGCTGACTGTCTGCCTATTTAAAGACTCTGCCTGGTTTATGTCTTGATATGTTTTCTTTGTTCATAGTCTTGACAAGGCTGCAGCTTATTTTGGTCGTAATCAGTATTACATACGATACACTAACTCTTTTTGTTTGTTAGTGTGTTTCGGCTGATGATCCGTGTAAGCACTAATACCGTACGGTACCATACATACATACACACAGGATTATCATTAGGCTTTAGCTTGGCGGCTTGGCGGCTTGGCCACCGCCAAGCAATTTTTAGCCGGGCCGGCCAATCAGAGCCGGGCGAAGACATGCCTCGTATCCGTATTCAATAAATATTTACTTGTACGTACGTATTCAGGGTTGCAGAGAAAGATCAGAAAAATATTGCATTGTACTGACTGCGAAGTACATGATTTTTTGCTTATTCTTTTATCTATGTAGTATGCAGGCAAGTATTTGGAATAAACCCAGGTATATCCGATAATAGCCATAATGTGACATGGTTGCTGAGCAAGCATGTATGTATATACGTATATGCATTGCATTTGCACCGCAGCTGCCAAGTTGATTAATTAATTGATTGATTGATTGAGAAATTGGCTGAATGAATGACCCTGCATATGCAATGTACGCTTATCAGTGCGTGCTAGTATAATATATATTGCTGCATGTTTCTAGACTGCGCCGCCGGCTATGACGGCTATGACGGCCTTGAATTGTACATACGTTACCAAGTACATACTATGTACGTACACAGAACATGGCTACCTAGTCGTACATGATGTTTTTAATAGTATAGCTTAACGAGTCATCAATATGTATGCTTGTTACCTAGCTAGGCTACCAGCTCGGTGTGTAGCACAGTGTAGGAGTTCAAGCTGACGAGGCAACCAACAACCAACAACCTTAACCAACGGGGATTCATATATTACGATACATGCCAACACTAACTACTCCAGACTTAGTCAAAGTTGCGAGGTGCTAATTAACTAGTACAAACATATCAGTTACATAGGTCATTCCTTCGAGAATATTTACTCAAGGTTTTAAGGTTTTTATAATTTGATTTATTTATTGAATCAGCAAGTCCATATCAATAATAAGACAGGGGAATCAAGCCCAGCCACGTAACATACACAAACAATAAAAGCAATAATTCATGAATGCCCCTGTATCAGAACAAACCCTTTAGACCTAGTACCTAAACCTGACCGACCGCCCATGCAATAATCGTCCAATAAGCAATGATTCAACGCCATCCCATGAGCCCGTAGGCTGATATAATAACCCCGTTAAAAAGCAAGCAAGAGAAAAAAAAAGGCTGAAAATAACATGCAAATACATCGCCGCTTTTGTCGTAACCCGCTAGTAACTAGATCAAGCTGTAAAAACTCGATCCAATTGTCGTAGCGCCCGCATATCCTCCCCGCCAAATCCGATCTTATCACTGGGAATATCCTTTGGTCCCTCTGTCCGTAGACTGGGACTACCGTTCAATTTCGAAAAAGGGGCGGGAGCAGGCCCGTTCATCAAAGTGACAATGCTGGGCACAGTCGATCCTGGCCCCGGCGCCTCACGTCCATTGGGAGGAGGTAGATGTGACTGATTCGGTGTTAAAGGTTGCATGGGAGAGTGCCGTGTTTCCGGTACCGTCTGCGTTTGAGACTGAGGAGACATGAGGCGAGGGTCGATTTGAACGGGCAAACCGGTTTTCACGGCGTAAGCAGCCTCAATGGGTGTGGGACCAGGGCGCGGCGAACGTGTAAGATATCCGGGGATATTCGGCGCAGATATCGTAGCGGACGGTACGGGTGGCGGCAGTGTCGTTTCAAGATGCGGTGGTCGTTCTAATGGGGTAGGAAGTTGCGGGTGCGGAGCAGGAGCAGCTACAGCAACAGGTGGACCCTGAGGATGTGGTGCTGGTTGTCCATACGGCGGAGGACCGGCACCAGCGAGAGGAGGCAGGTAATTCGGCCCAGGGTACGGGGCAGCTGCCGTGGGCGGGGTCGCCGAAGGGGTTGGAGGCCAACTGTAGAGCGGAGCGTATGATTGTGGGTGGGTGGCGCCATTTCGAGGGAAGCCAGCCATGTGAGGAGACAGTGTCATGGTGCCAGGCATAGGGCCTCGCGTCACAACTGGAAGATTCTGCGGATCAGTGACCGTCGACTCTGGGTAGAGACCCTTTTGAGGGCGAATGTGTCGTAGCGCAGGGTCGGTAGAAGGCTGGTTGAAGTTGGGAGCGGTGGGGTGGGATCGAGCGTAGTAGCTGATGAGATGGAGATGTTGCCTCGTCGAGGTAGTGATGCTGAAGGATTGTTTCATCAGACCATCTGGCTTGTACCGGTAGCCATCCTGGCCTTCCTCGGAACCATCCCGGTCGTCGTCGCTGTTCCCTCGACTATCGGGTGTCTTGCCTGCTCGCGAAGTTGAAACACCGCCTCCACGCTTGCCTTCCATCTCACGATACGTCAAAAAGCTTCCAGATACTCGGCTGGCGCTCCATGATTTGCCGTCGGTCCATCGTCGCATGCCAGCTTCCCTTTCGTCCCACACAAAAACGGAGCCTGATTTGATAGCCTGGCGTTCTTTCTCTGAGAGGCGGCGCTGCACTCGGGGGAGGAGTCCTAGTCGGCAAGCCTCGAATAAAATGATGGCGTCCGCGGGAGTGCGGACGAGACCGTGGTAAGTCTCCATTTGGGGGTACTGTAGCCTTTGCTTCCCTGTCTGTAAGCGTAGTCAAGTGTGTGCCTTCGTCTCTATATGTGCGAGTTAGGTGAAGGTCGAGAGGGCACGAGGGCGTGAGGTGAGGAATGGAGAGAAGGGGGGAGCAAACAAGGGAGAGAGAGAGAGGAGGAGGTGTAAGCATAAAATAAGAAACAGGCAGGGGCTCCTCTCGGATATCAGATCGATGCATCCATGTGGGCAAGAGCGCCCGGGTATGTATGATACGTACGTCACCAAACGGGGCCACGATTGTATTAGACTTTTGGTACGGGATAAGTACGGTACGGTACGGTATTTGTGCTAGCCCACATCGAGTAATGCCCAAGCATAACTCAACTACACACGCTATTTACAACTTACGTAGGCTAGCTTTACTAGTCAGTGCTTATGGTGGGGAGGCAACAATGCGGCGCAGTGCATCGCAAACCAAACGAAGGAATAAAAAATAAAAAGAAAAGAAAAAAATAATTGAAAGAAATCAGTCCAGTGGGGCTACGCCGCAATCCAAAACAAGCTGACCTTTTTGCCTTCACACACAAAAATAGTGTGAAACCAAAAAAGGAAAATAAAAATAAAAAGTTAACAAAAGATACCATATAAATAAGAGCGAGACAGAAGATATTTTATTTTAATAGTTTCATGAGGATGAGACATTGACCGAGACAGCGGCCGAGACACAGACGGGAATAAGATGGACAACAAAAGGAAAAAATGTTTCAGGCCAGATATGCAAACAATGCATGCTCTGAGGACGTAAGGTGGGTTAATAAGGTAAGATCAGTGCTGACACACAACGCTAGCATTTAGGCTTGCTCCACACCCGCCCAGATGGGACTGCGACTAGGAAGCCAGAGCAGAGGTAAGATTTTAGATTTGCCTGGCACAGACCTCCGGTGGCGGTTGGTTGCAGCTGCGACTCCGTACCCTGGTCCATGCTAATAGAAAAGGCTTGGTATGGGGAACGGCCAATGATCGGGCCTTGATAGATGGCCTTGACAGGCCCGGTGGATTGCAATTTGGTGGGTTTGAGAAAAATTCTTAACGCAAAGCCTCAAAGAATCAAAAGAATGGCGTGTAAATTAAATAAGTACGTAAATACTATGTACCACAGTACTCTAAATTAAAGTAATGTGACGAACCAGTGAACTTCTGAACCACATGTCGGTTATTTGATTCATTTGCCTGAGTCACCGAGGGCCCTTGGACCGAACAGTGGCGCACCGCCACAACCAGGACAAAAAGGAGGCTCGAGCATGTTGAACCGTTTATCCGTGGAAAGCCTGCTTTTATTATTTTGTTGCTACTACTAGTACATAGTATTATTTTTATGCAGCGCAAATCCTGTGCTCGGTCGTAGTCGTACACCGAGCAGTGCCCACTCATTAGTATTACAATGTGGATATGTTGCACCCTGCATTCCTGGATTTACTCCGTATATTACTAAAAATGAATATTAAATAATTATTGATGAGTCTAGCCAGCTGGATTTAACTCAGAATGCATTGCATCGCTGTTACAGTTCCACAGTGCTACGGCAGTTGGGTACGAATAATGCCGTAGAAAGGTAAAAATAAGGGTCCGGCACCCACATTAATAATCACATTACGAGTCTACAGCGATTGGAGTGGTTTCAACAGAAATGCTGTCTATAGTACGGAGTACTATATGCTTGGAAGCTTTGTAGTACGTACATAGTACGTATGCTCCGTACTATAGTATATAGTTGTACGGAGTACGGAGTACATATTCAAAACTTAGATTAATAATATACGTAGTTCCGTATGGAGTAATGGTGGCCGTAATTTACCGCTATGATTGACACCGAGTCTGTTGGCACCTAGCGCGCGACCTGTGAAGCTTAAGCTTAATCCAACACGAGGCAGTAAGTTAAGGCGCAAGTACTAATCCTTAGTCCTTACGCCGTACTGTGCATAATTCAGTACTAGCACCTAAGTGGTTACAGTAGGTAACTTGTTAGCTGTAAAACCAAGACTGTCGCGCTCAGTCCTGGTCAATGCTCGGCCAAGGCCCGGCCACATACTTGGATCCCTATGCCAGGCTCCCATCATATGCGCAGTTATATCATATGTCAGTTGATGATGACCCAGACTTCCGAGACGCCTGAGCGTGAAACACCCTCATCTTATACATAGAGAACAATAGAGTTGTCGCGTCCAGCGGTAATCAACGCCTTGGCAGCAGGTGAACCCGGCAAATCCTGGCGCGGCTCGTCTAAGAAGAGCTGCGATTGGTGCATCTGCTGCATTTGTTACGTATCTAACAGTTAGGCAGCATTCTAGAAGTTGTAATCGGCTGAAATGCCTTGAACAAATAGAGCGTTGGCCTCCTTTTGTCAATTAAAGTTGTGGATCGCGTTTTTACGCGGAGGCTAAACTCGATCCTCCGTTACGAAGTCGCTGGCTAAAATTACTGCATTGGTGAACAGTAGCCAGGTGCTAGCTGGAAGCAGAGTCTTATTCCGATAATGCTACGTGCGTAGCAGCCTGAGGCTAGAGTTAGGGCTCGCGGAGTTAAGTTATTAACCCACTTCTTTTGGTAACTGTGCAGTCACATGCTCAGCCACCATCCCATCGGCGATCACGTAAGCCGCGCGCACACGACAACACGTCATGCCAAGACTGCACTAGCTCGCTCTAACCTATGTGGGTTAGCGGAGTAGTTAAAGATGCTTAGTTAATCCTTAATAATGAACTTTAACCCGGCTGGGCTTAGCGCCCCCGCTTACTCAACCGAGTCTTTTAACTAACTATATGTGAACACACGGAGTAACTAGTGTATGATCTTAAATATAAATGATTAAATTCTCTAGCACAAGCTCTATAGGCCAGTAGTATTCTTCGGTAAGCGAGTGAGTTACGCTTACTCGGGCGTATAACCTGGAGGCTAAAGTACGACAACGCGAAGCTTACGTCGCCAGATCCATAGGAATGTGACTGTAACAAAGAACAGCCGCTTGGATCGACATCAGTGTTGCAACACCATAAATTATATACTTATGGTAGTCAGAGTCCCCTCCGGCGGCCTGGCAGACAGTGACACTGACAGTAACACTGACTGCACCAATAGCCGTCTGCAACAAACCGCTGGCAAATGATTAATTACTTGATTCAGAAAGCCAAAAACTTGTATTTGTGGTCGCCGTGCATAAATCAAGCATTCTTAGCGACCGGATGGGGGGCCTGACTGACTCAGGCTGTGAGTATGAAATGACACCGGACGCGAGGAGTCGGTCTAGACAATCAGTCATCTAAATTCTCACCTCATCCCTGGCGCGCGCAGCTCGGCGATTAAGTCAAGCCTTCCTGACTCTGCAAGGGAATAAATATCTAATAGGATTTGCTTCCATGCTTACAATCATAGCACGTACGTGCGTACTCCGGATCAGGCTACGGAGTACCAAGTGCGGCGTAGCATAGAGAAGATACCTATATTATGGTTGGTTTTAGATGTGCGGCAGCACGCCTAATATGCATGCATGTCGGACCAATGCTGTGCTCGGGAATAACAGCCATGTTGGATGCTTACGTTTCCAACCAACAAGAGGCAGGAGTGAGCAGTGTATGATTCAAATGGTCCTGAAAAAAAATCTTTTTACGTGAGAAACTATAAGCTTTAGGTGTGACTGCCAAGAGAATAAATACTAGATGTCTCATTAATTAAGCATAAAGTTAGAAATAGATTTATCCAAGCTGATCAACCATTGCATCGTCACATTTGAAACACACCCAATACTTTTACTTTTTTAGTACTTGCAGCTGTGTGGACACGCGACAAAAGAAGATCTTGCTGTTGGATTGGCGCCGAAAGATACCTAGAAAGGTAGGTACTCCTCGGAAAGTTGATCGCCTGGGCTAAAGCAGCGGATAGTAAACGAATAAGATGCACGATGTAGTTGATGATGTTATTTTAGCTCTGCTGTTAGTGCGGCGCAGTCAAAGTCCATACGGCTGATTCTAATGTAGGGTATGCCAGCCCCCACATGATTACGCATCCCCAATCTCACTCAGCTTATGTCCGCGGTGTTAGCCTTCTCCGGGCTCCGTATTATCTGTACGGAGTACTCCGTACAAACTACAAAGTATGGAGTAATTCGGCTTGTCGGAGGCACGGAGTATTGCTCCGTACTGACGTTACTACGGCGGAGTATAGTTATACTCTAGACTTGACATTGAAGTTGTTGCAGATTTGGGGGTTGGTCATTTTTATTTACTACTACTTACGGAGTATATACCATCGTATTACTATATGTAGTAATGGCCCAGGCGCCATTTTAATTGGCTTGTTATTGAATTTATCGTCGTTTAGGTTTTAAGTATGATCAGCCACACCTTTTTTACGATTGTCTTGTCCAACATCGTATTAATGTGTAGAATCTTAACTGGCCAATAACTACTGACACCGACACTGACCAGTGACCACAAGCTGATTGCCATGTATCACCAGACTATACGGAAATAGCCCTGGGAATAGCTGGCCACGCCCCTTGCCGATATATGTACGGAGGACGGAGTACTCCGTCCCAGCTGGGATATATAATATGCTAGGTAATACTATAATAAGCCCACCCTCGTATATAACTAGTGCACTGTATACTACTAATGTACAACCGCCAAGAGAATAAATGCTAGTTATGTGCTTAATTGGTATCGAAGTACTACCACAAGTAGTTAGTGCTCCTTTGACGGAATGAGTTTATTTCCATCTCAAAATCATCCCGTGGACAGATATACATGCTTGCGGAGTATATTTTCATGGTTGGTATTATATATCGCTAGGATCAAAATTGAGACCACTTGGTCATGACTCATAACTATCTTATGTTTATTTTACTGGCATAATTGGGTTATTCCCGAATGCAATGCCCCAATCAATACCATTATGAATATGGCTGGCCTGAGCTGACAGTCAAGTTGTATCACAGGAGGCTGGCCTTGCATTTACCGTATGCACCGGTTTGTCGATCAAGTGGCCGTTGGCGTCCATAGCAATCATACCTAGCTAATATAATAACAGTAATACGCAGTTATAGTTACCGAGTATACGTAACCAACTACAACGTAGTATCTACTACTGACTGCATACACTTTTGGGATAGCCTCGGTTTACATTCGTGTTATACAGTATCAATCAATAATCTCTGTAATTACATAGCTGATGTTATGTATAGTCTGACTCTATACTAATAGACCTCAGTACATATCAAGTTGGTTATCCAATTGCCCGACAACCTTGAAACTGCGGACGGACACAGCTACGCATCATATACCCAAGAGGGAAGAAGTGCCAAGTCTACTACGTACTAGAATAAACTTTGATCAGGACCAGGATTCACTCCATAACAACTACACTCCAATGACTCCATAACAACTCCGTAACTACTCCAGAGGCTATTTCCTTAGTCATACCTTATTTAGCTCCTGTCGACTCTCCGTTTCCGTACCGTACGATTACATACTCGGTACATAGTTTAATCATATCTCCACCTGACTGAGTCAGGAAAGTACGTAAAATCGGTAACTCCGTACGGGTCCCAAAATGGGTCGGTCAGATTTAATTTTTAAGCTTGTGTTAATTAATTAAGTTGGTTCCCTTTTCAAGTCAACCGGGGCTTTTCCCCAAGAGGGAAGGCTATGCGGCGGCGTAGTACATGGCACATACATACCTAAAATATTAGCCAACTAACTACGAGTTAGTTGCAGGAGGCGAATGATTGACAAGCTAAAATATTTAATGAAAATAAATATTGTCAAAATTATTAATGGATAATAATACGCTCCGGAATCCTACCGAAAGTATGGCACAGGGCCACGAATGGGTTACCTATTACGGTAGAGAACGTTACTGCTAGTACGTACGTAAGATCGAGCTCCATACGGAGTATACGAAGTACTCGCACCAACTGAGTCAGATTGACAGTATCTGATTGGTGCAAAACTTGATCGTCAATCCCGAATCCAACAATCCATAAATCCCACAGGTCCTAAAAAGAGCAAATATGAGCATAGAATAGAAAGATAAATAGTGCGAGTATGTACTGTGTAGTATCTTCTGACATACGTAGCAGACCGGAAGCACTCCGTAGCATATGTGTTTACGTATAGTCGTATACGTAGTTAGGTGTTTCCCAATAGGGCAAGACAGACCCATTCTAATTAAACGCGCCAATAGGGAGAAACCGGATAGCCATGTGGAAGATTGGGTTTGAAGGTTATCTTGGAACTGTATCCATACGTACGAGTATTGTCATAAAATTACAATAGTTGTTTACCCACGCCATCTGATAATTAATAGTGCTAACTAGTAACTAGTCAGTTAGTCCGTATGTGTCTAAATTAATGCTCTTACTCCGTAGAGACATCGAATCAAGCGTCGTAAACGCATAAAGTATAAAATATAAATACTATATTTGGCGCCCGGACACCGATCTAAGACAGCTCTCTCTTTTTGGAGGAGAAATGATGATCAAGATCCGATCTTCAGCATACAGTGCACACCCTCATATCCTTGCATTGCATTGCATTGACGGGGGGCCTAAACAAGTCATGCGTCTAGTCTAGTCTAGTCACAAGGCATCCTACCATACACCGTAGTGACCGTACCATTCACATGAATTGAAAAGATAAGTAGTAAGTACTTACCGGTCTTGCCTCAAGTAATAAATGTCTTTTCGGAGAATTAATTTCATCATTTAATACAGCGAAACTTGTAACCTACTGCCAAGCAGGCTGTGTCAAACTTAACAGTTCGTATAAGTTATAACTTACGAACCTCGTAAAAGAATAACCAACCAACTCAATTTTAGGCTGACCCTTTCTTTCACTTTTATTTTCAAATTTCAACTCTCAACGTTCCTCTTAAACTTAATATTTTAGATCAAGGGCAAAGGGTTAGACATATCTGGAGCTAGCTAAAAGCTTACCAACAAAAACACGCGTGGCTTTCCGTGGCGGAAGTGTAACCCGCACCAACAAAAGCAGACTTGAAACTAATATGAAAAAATTGAAGTAAAAAGAAAAAGAAAAGAAAACGTCGTGCCCATCAAGATTCATGGCATATCTCCTGAGAGCACTTGACTTCGTAGAGACGGCATAGTCTTACAGCATACAACACAGTCTATATACCGGAGTCCGTACTTTTTACCTGGCGAACCGTTCTTTTGTGACCGATTGTCAATGTCCGAGTTATGCCACCGATGAGTCTAACAAATGAGCGATGGCCGAAGGCCGAATGCCGAGCAATATAGTACAGAATGCGTATATAGTTTGTATACGTTTTCGTAACTAACTTAATTCTTAATACGTACTCCGTACGTGGTCGTCAACTAGTGAGTCCCAAGTCCCAAGCTTACGGATGCCAAGTGCTTACCTAGTTCAAAGTTGGTGGGTTGTTTATATTAAAAATTTATATTAAAGAAGTCTGAACACGCGAGTTTTGACAGCAACTCGTAACGGTATTGCTCTGGCAGTGTCTGTCCTTTAGACTTCTAGAAGAATTGCCCGTCAACGAACATGTGGAGTTGCAGGAAGGAAGCGACTACTACAAGTAAGTTGTTGGCCATGGCGGAAGACATGTCTACACTCCGGAGTCCGTAGTTAGTTGGTTGGTTGGTTGGTTGGTCAGCTAGTTAACTGTTAACGTAACCATCCTGACAGTTCTTCGATACGAGTCATGGCTAGATTCCGGAATATATTGCGCTGCATCCTCCATCCCACATTCGTGCGTATACAGACCGAGATAAGTCCGCCTCTAAGAAAGCATCGATATAGGGTACGTACCAAGGGAAGCTTTACATATAGGAAATGTAATGGTTTGCAAGGATGTGGCTATTCATTCTGTATCGGAAATTTTTAAACATATACCGCAATACGCAGATATATTGCTCGATCTCATTCCACGGGATAACCTGGAGAAATTTTGGGGAATTCAAAAAGCCTCGTCACATACCAAAGATGTACGTGCGTAGTTAGAATTTGGCCATATGCTTCAGGTGGCTTTTTGCCCCCAAACCCTTTTGGGTAGAGACCAATGTGAGCTGTGCTCTTCACTGTACTCCGAGCTCATCCAGATTATACTGTCCATATACGCACCTGCCACGTCTTTTCTTTTTGATTCCGTAAGGGCTGGAGGCAAGGGTTTGATGGTGTTCGCTGGGGTAGTTTTAATGTGGCGTAAGTGAAGATTAACTCCTTGGATCTGTTGCATGGATAAGACAACCACTACTTCCGACAAACAAGAAAAACGCGATGAAACTGCGTCTACGGTTATCAATAGCTTGTTCTTGGTATATAAGAAATGGACTTTTTCTCTCTTGCATTTCTAAAAAAGGAAAATTCCATCTTGAAGAAATCAGCTAATGGTCCAAGCTGTTACTTCCTCAAGCTATCACGCACAATACGTGATATGATGAATGAGGATTTCCTCCTATGAGGGAATTAATTCTCCGGATCTAGCGGCTATTTCATCCGAGCGAATTCTTATTGCTGCCTTGATCCGAAGCAAAGAGCAAAGGGTCATGGGTGTCAGCATTCCAGAGTGATACCAACTCGACTCCTATTGGACACCTCACTAAGACAAGGGGACAGAACAAGATTACATTCGAATGAAGTAAGTCTGATCTATTAAACATTTTTACTTTACTTCATGCACATTCTATTCTAATCCAAGTAGTACTAGGTAGTATTTCAATGCATCCAGCCAGGCTCAGGAATGCTATCAACGTCAGATGTATGCTGTGCTTAGTATAAGGAGATCCACTCAGCTATGTCATTGATGTAAAAGTGAAAAGGTTTTTGGAAAGTACCTAAGTAGCATGTGTTTTATAGGTCATGAGATCAGTGAAAAGAACAATTTGTGGCTTAAATGCTAAATAATCCGAGGGTCAATAAGGGGATATTTCCGTCCACGGGTGGACAGAAGATGTAAAGACTGGATGATATTTTATGCAAACTCCTTGCTATTAAGTAACAGAATAAAGGATTAAGAATTCCATCTAATGGTAGGTAAGTTACACAAGACATACTATACTTATCTTATGTACCACTGGTTTTAGAGCGTTGAAAAAGTTGCCTAAAAAGGAATCTAGCCCTTTGTCAAATCCAAAAGATTATATGCGTAATGCGTATAAATAAGCTGAAATATTTGGTAAGTTATCAATCTGCACATAGTCAATATTGATTGATGCTTGGTCCTCCACAGTCTTTTTTGTCGATCTGATGATGCTCATAATTCTAGGATGTGCTGCTGTCATTGATCAACATCTCATGCATTTTCCTGGAAATTGCAAGCTGTGAGGATCCGAGTAGTTAATGGAATTGCAAGACGCCGTTGCATTCCATGTATTGTTCCTGCATTTCTTTTCCTCCTTGACGTGAATCCGAGACACGTGGAACTGAATCGCTTCAGAAACCGTGAATCCCAAAAAGAAAGAGGAAATAAATTATCATTTACCAAGCAGCCGACAAGAAAAAGTTATTGGCCACGGTGCAATATCCAAACCAAGATCAATTGTCAACTTAGCACAGTCTGAATCTGGATAAGAATACAGCTGCTGGCTATCATGCAGACATCTGGTAAGATGTGTAGCCTTCACTGAACATTGAGCGTCACTAATATTAGAATAGTCGAGCAAGATATTCCCTCACCCAGCAAACGCCGGAAGGTTGAAGAAGAGCTTACCAAGTCTTCCTATATACCCAGACAGGGCATTGAGGGCAAGGCCATTAAAGGAATAATGTCTCCCCCACAACAATCGCCATGGAACGAGACTCAGATTGATTCTATCGATCAGCGACGGACTGAAAATGATACTTCAATCCCGCACTTGTCATCTGACGAGAAAATAATGAAAAAACTCTCGCCAAATGAAAGGACATCTCAAATCCACGACCTGGCCATGGTACACATAGACCCACACTCAAAACCCCATTTCGTAAGCCAGCAGATCAACCTCAAGCCGTCTCAATCGACTAGGCCTAGGGAGAATCAGCAGCAGGAGGGTCTATCTAGTCCGAGTTGTGTCGGAACAAAAGATGACCGAACATATGACCCAGTACGGAACTTACAAACGCCTCCTCGGGCTCACGTTCGAAGCAATTCTGCATTTCCAGAATTAATCGGCATACATACAAGCAAAAATGCTTATTCTGCGGCAGCTCAATTTGACAGAAGGCGGCGTGTGAATTCCCAGCCCGCGTTGATAAATGCTCCAAGAGACATGCCATTTCACAGCACTGCGCAAGACATGTGGGACCCATTCCAAAGATTCAGTGAAGATTTTCCTACTGAGAGTTCAAACGATCGAGTGCCTCTTCTTCGAAGCGTCCAGACACATTTATTACCAGGGCTAGGGACCGACGATGGAGTCAACGAAGGCCGTCAACATATTGGCAGACACAAAAATCTTTGGTTTCTGGCAGTAGCCCTGTTGGTGGGAATATTCTTGTGTCTCTTCTTGTATGCTTTTAATATTATCAATTGAGACAGACGCTCGCAAGATGAGTTCTCATTCAGGTTGTATCTGGCATATCCTTTCATAGTGCCTGGCTAATAAAAGTTATTGGTTATCTGTAAGTCGCCTGTAAGTGATGATGGCTCCATAGATCTTGTGTGTCCGGCTCCTTTTTTATGTCGAGTAGACAGAGCATGCATAGTCCATGACTGAAAAATGCTCTATTATGGAAGCATGATAATAATGTCGAGTAGTGTTCTGGTGGTTGTCTGGTCTAGTTAAGTTATGCTGTGATTGGTCGAGATACATAAGCGTAGCTAGACGGATGCAAACAATGCAAACTTCTTCTCAGCAAAGAAAGCACGCGGCCGCGGAAGCTCTTGCGATCTTAAAAGCTCCAACAATAATCAATTCCCTTCGTGCTTCGGGAATATCTCAGTACGAAAACTACGAGCGCGTTGCCACTAATTTACAGAGGGAGATCTGGCGAGAGACAGAGCGGTCTGACCGTGTGGACAACCACCTTGGGACTGGCGCCATCAGGTGCCCGTCTTCAATATGTTTACATTCACGCCCCTTCTGGGGGCCCAGTTCTCCTCGTCAAGAGCGTCCCAGTCGATTCTCGAGCTTGAAGGCGGAATTAAAATTCTCGTCGATGTTGGCTGGGACGAGACTTTCGATGCCTTGGAGCTGGCCGAACTAGAAAAGTAGCTAAAACCCTGTCTTTTGCTTCAAAGAATCTCTGGGCTAACACGAATCTTTACTGCAGACATATTCCTACGCTTTCTCTAGTACTCCTGACCCATGCAACTATTTCTCACCTCGGTGCTTTTGCACATTGCTGTAAGATGTTTCCGCTTTTTTCACAAATTCCAGTATATGCTACCGGTCCGGTCATCTCGCTCGGGAGAACACTGCTCCAAGATATGTACGCATCGGCACCCCTCGCTGCGACCTTTTTACCCAAAGCGTCTTTGTCCGAGCCCGGGGCCTCCACGTCGGCAGCATCCGCAGCAGCAGAAACAGCGTCCGCAGAAGGCATCGAACAGAGCCGCAGTAATCTCGCTACAACTGGAAGGATCCTGCTTCAACCGCCAAATGCCGAGGAAATCGCTCGATACTTCTCGATGATTCACCCGCTCAAATATTCGCAACCCCACTCCCCTCTTTGTTCGCCCTTCTCTCCTCCACTTGACGGCTTGACTTTAACTGCGTACAGCGCCGGTCACACGGTGGGAGGAACGATATGGCATATTCAGCATGGTATGGAGTCTATTGTCTATGCCGTGGATTGGAATCAGGCGAGAGAGAATGTTGTTGCGGGTGCTGCTTGGTTTGGAGGCACCGGCACAGAGGTCATTGAACAACTGCGCAAACCCACTGCATTAATTTGTAGTACCAAGGGCGGAGACAAAATTGCGCCCCCAGGAGGCTTACAGAAACGAGATGCACTGCTTTTTGACATGATCCGCAGTAGCCTTGCAAAGGGTGGATCTGTTTTAATTCCTACAGATACCAGCGCCCGAGTTCTGGAGCTATCATATGCACTAGAACATGCTTGGCGTGATGCGGCTGATTCTGGGGATCATGACGATGCGTTCAAAAATGCTGGTCTCTACCTGGCTGGACGAAAAGCGCACAGTACAATGCGCCTAGCTAGAAGTATGTTGGAATGGATGGACGAGGGTATAGTTAGAGAGTTCGAAGCCGTTGAGGGAGGCGATTCAGCAACAGCAGCAGCTCGAAGCCACAAGAGGAATGACAGCCAGGGTCGTAACACCGGCCCCTCGCGAGATAAGCAACAATCGGCCAAGTTGGGACCATTTACCTTGAAGCACTTGAAGATTGTGGAGCAGAAAAAGAAATTGGAGAAGATCATAGCTGATGGTACTCCAAAGGTCATAATCGCCTCAGATACTTCGCTAGACTGGGGATATTCAAAAGAGACGTTTCGTCATCTGGCGCAGGACTCTCAAAACTTAATCATTCTGACCGAATCGCTTCCAATCCGCTATCAGATCGACGACCCAGAGCAAACCGAGAAAATGACGCTTGGCCGGATGATTTGGCGATGGTATGAAGAGAGAAAGGATGGCGTGGCTATGGAAACAACTTCGAGCGGAGAATTGCTTGAGCAGATTCATTCGGGTGGACGAGATATTTCAGTAACGGATATAGATCGGGTCCCGCTTGATGTGGATGAGCAGGTGCTCTATCAACAATATCTTGCAACCCAAAGGCAAATTCAGAATACGTCACAGGCACGAGGCGATTCAAATATGGATACCGCCGCGGACGCTCTTGACGATGGGGCTAGTTCAACTTCATCCGAGGATTCCGAATCAGAACAGCAAGGAAGGATTCTTAACTTTTCGACCTCGTTGGCACATTCTAATCGAAGTAAGATTGGGTTGAGGGATGAGGATTTGGGTATCAACGTGCTTTTGAGACGCAAGAATGTGTTTGATTATGACGTTCGTGGAAAGAAAGGACGTGAGCGCATGTTCCCCTATGTTGCTCCCAAGAAACGTGGTGATGAGTATGGAGAATTCATCCGTCCCGAGGAATATCTGAGAGCAGAAGAACGTGAAGAAGCAGCAGACATTCAACAGCAAGCTTCTGGACCGCAAAGCGAAATGAGGCTCGGACAGAAACGCCGGTGGGATGAAACAGGACAGGATGGTCGACAAACGGGTAAACGCCAAGCAATATATCAAGAGGGAATTTTGGATGGCAATGCGGAAGAACTCGAATTACGCGATGATCTGGCTGCTGACGGTGCGGACCTATCTGACAACGAGATCGATGAACAGCCATTTGAAGGTCCCGCTAAGACAGCATATCAATACTCCACTGTCACTGTTAATGCCCGCATTGCATTTGTTGACTACATGGGCTTGCATGACAAGCGAAGTCTTGAGATGCTGATTCCTCTTATCCAACCCCGCAAGCTGATTCTTGTGGGTGGCATGAAAGATGAAATAGCCACCCTTGCTGCTGAATGTCGGAATTTGCTTGCAGGTAAAGACGGAGTTGATCAATCTGCAGCTGTTGATGTCTTCACGCCAAGCAATGGGGAAACAATTGATGCCAGTGTTGACACCAATGCCTGGGTGGTAAAACTGAGCAACAGCCTGGTCAGACGGCTTAAGTGGCAGCATGTACGGAGCCTTGGTGTCGTAGCCCTAACTGCCCAGCTCAAGCGGCCAGAGGTAGTTGCCGCCGAAACCGATATTAATGAGACGGCCAATAAAAAGCAGAAGCTGTTGGAAAGTGAGCCAGACACTGTCGCAACCCCTGTTGA
The DNA here is from genome assembly GCA_011750695.1 of Penicillium sp. OUCMDZ-019. NCBI lineage: Eukaryota > Fungi > Ascomycota > Eurotiomycetes > Eurotiales > Aspergillaceae > Penicillium > Penicillium sp. OUCMDZ-019. The sequence goes on along the minus strand of WTTZ01000005.1, from coordinate 510,712 downwards.
GGGAGTTAATGACTCATCAGCATCGAAGTCCGATGCATATCCTATTCTGGACATACTTCCGGCTAATATTGCAGCTGGAACTCGCTCCATGGCTCGTCCGCTCCACGTGGGCGATCTTCGGCTGGCAGACTTGCGGAAACTTATGATATCTGCGGGACATAAAGCGGAATTTCGCGGCGAGGGAACGTTGCTGATCGACGGTATGGTAGCGGTTCGCAAGTCTAGTACCGGAGCCATTGAAGTTGAGGCTGCAGTACAGTCTTTTGCATCAGAACGCAGAGGTGCTGGCAGCTTTCTAGCTGTGAAACGTAAGATATATGAAGGACTCGCAGTTGTTGCAGGTGGTTAGCCAATCATGTATAACAACAATGTATAATATGACATCAAATATCACATGAATTCACGAACGGACTACAAAGACATATTTATTCTTACCGAAATGATGTTGATAATATCAAATCCGCTACCTACATACCATAGTCACGAGGGGTTCAGCGTGACACATCTTCATCTGAATGAGCAGGAATAAAGAAATAGCCTTGATAATTCATTAACAAATAAAGGAAACAGTGTTTACAAGAAAACCCATTAACGGCATGTGCCATCTGTACTAATTCATGACGAGTCATACCGCGCACCGTCTGTATAAGTATACCATAACTGTCCACTGTCACATCACTCACAGAATTGCAACTCCTATTTCCAAGTCTCCAGCACTACAGCACTTTCAAGGCAGTATACAGCCATTATCCGGAATTCTACGAGATATTGTCACTACTCATTGCTATATCCTACAACAAAGATGCCTTCATATCGCTATAGCTACTCATACAAGTCCTCCAAATCGACCTCAGTCAACGACGAGCGGCCACCTCATGCAAGACCCGAGGAGGACTCGACGAGACACCGAAGATCACGACACAGAAAATCATCTTCTAGTGTCGTCGAGTTAACAAAAAAGAGCAATGAACCCTTACGGCCATTGTATCTTACTGTGAACAGGGTTTGCAATGGCTGTCTGGTAAGCTGGACTACCTTCATGGGTGGACGGTTTTGTGCTGATAAATAGACTAGCATCAGGAGCAGGATAGTGGGAGACACTCGTATAAAGATGATAGAGAACGTCGTGGCCATAGAGATCAGGAAGGTCGTCGAACGAGAAACAGAAGCGACACCCCCGATTCTCATGGGCATATCTCGCCATCATCATCGTCGTCGTCACCAAGGACCCCGTCGCATTGTGTTAAAACAAACACAGTGCCCTCTATATATCCATCCGGCGGAAATGATAGCAGCGCATGGCACTGCCAGGGTGACAACGGACATGTCCCTGACAAACTCAGCATACACACGGCATATCCATCACCGCCGCCACCATATACAAGCAATGAACTCCCCTATACTACATACGGATCGCCGGTCTTTGAATATCCACCTCCCTCTCCTCCGAATATGGGGACACCATTTGGTAGGATATCAGGGGGTGGGTATGTAGTAACCGGTGCTGGCATTGCTCCCCCCATGATTACTGCTCCTAATGCCTGCTCTCCTTGTTATTACAGCCCATCTCTACCGATATGTCAATGTGCTGGGTGGCCGGAATATGTATATCCACATCAGCCATGCCACTGCTTCTCTCACTAGGCTTTGGTTGCTCGTGGCGCTTACTATGGATGGATCTAGAATTATAACAGACTAGGACAGGGAAAGGATGCAGGTTCAGTCTGTATATTTGCATCAAGGATCCAACATGCTATGTAGAGAATGTGGCCATGGCTACTATCGTGATAGGTGGCCAACCACATTAATCGGCCTTTCAATTCTTCTAATTCAACGATGGCGTATGTTTCATGTGTCACACGAGACACCCAAATTTGATTCATCCTGGTTCTATCAAGTGCTAATAAATCGAAAATTCAAAAGCTCGGTCGTAATCGGCTCATAATTTCATGAAAAATGCAAGTAAAAAGACATTCAGTAGTTTAAATGTCCATTAATAAAGCGAATTTCCTCTAAGGTGACTGCGCAAATCGAGAGTACGGTTCAAACCGACTATCACAATCACTTCGTTTCGTTTCTTCCTGGACGCTCCATCAGCGGGACGCCCTCGATATCGTCCTCGTCGTCCTCAAAGTCATCGCCGATATCAAACACCTCTGCATCAGCTATGTCGTCAAAGTCATCCTTCGGCACAGCCTGTCCGCGTGTTGACCTCTTGCGACGCTCGTGCTGTAACAATACGTATCCATAGCCCGCAATCTCGGCACTCCAAATAAGGAACCATCCCAACATTCCCAAAAACGACCAGTGTCGGAAGTATATCCCCAGACCAACATTAAAAGTACCAAAAAGAACGATTGCACGTCCAAGCCACCGATGCACAAGCGTAAAGATCGTTTGTCGGCGTATTCTGACAAAGTCGATGTGATGCTTGTAGCCGGCGGCAGCCTGAATAACCAGAGAGCATATGACTATTAGGCCGAGAATTTTGTGCACGCCAAAGCTCTTTGAGCGCATGAACATGTATAGACCGCTGCCGAGTGCTAAAATGGACGCAGATAATTGGATGACCCAGTGATATTTGAAAGAGCGGAGTAGCGGCAGTCGAATAGTCACGCTGCCTGCAACAAACAAGCCCATGAAAGAAAATGTCATGATAATACCGTGAACACGAACAGCAGTAAAAAAGCCTTCGGAGTTCTTGGCAGCTTTTGGTGCCTCGCGAGTAAACCCAATGGTTTTATCGCCTTGAATAGATGGTGCCGGATCCTCTGCATTATCTGCCAATTCTGCGAGATTCATGTCTCCCCAGATAGCGCCTGAATACGAATGCATGTCCAAGTTGGTATTTTTGTCAGCGGAAAGGAAGGTTTGCTCCGTGTTTCCAGCATAGATATATGGCGAAATTCCTCCCTCGTAGAGCTCCGGCGACCAGCACCCATAGCAAGCAAATTGGGCTAGGTAATTGTCCTCCGAAGCAGTCGCTTCCAAAACAGCAATTTTTTCCGTGACGTCCGACTCCGAGAAAACCTCAGGCATGAAATGGCCGGTCGCAGTCCGAAAGCTGGTCACGAGCGATTCGCTATCCTGGTTGGCATAGATAATGAACATCAGAGAATCCTTCATTTCGCTTCCGAGCCCGACGGAAAACCAGCCTCCGTTTTTGGATGGCGTCGTAGAGAGCGTCAGATAGAGATCTTCGTCACTGGTCGACTCGTTGTGTTTTTGTGTCACGGCGAAACAGAACTTAGGGTCGGATTGGCAGTATTGAATGCCCGCTGCGAGGGCGGATGAAATCAAGATAGACGACCAGAGGAAGGCAAAAGCCATTGCCGTGGGTAAGCGTAAAAGAGCCATCTTGCACGTATATATATCCTCTCTTTCCAACTTCTTCTTTACTCACTCTTCTTCACTCCAACTCCTTCCACCGATCACCGTCTAGTAAGACTGCCTGTGGTCCCCGGGTTGGGCTGCTTCGTTCCCGATAAATTGCTATATAGCAGAACCAGTCAGCCTGAAGCGAACCAGAAATTCTAAATTTGCCTTTAGGTAAAAAGGTTTGATCGCGTGCGGATTCTTCGGAGTTCGTGGTCAGTCTGTGCGGGGAAGAGCTCTATGGCTGACATCCAATCAGCAGCCCTGATCTAATCGCCCCAGTAACCTTATTGGGGGCGGTTTCCAACACACTAGATATGATTGGCTGGCTGTTTCATATTTGGTAAGCATCTTATCTTATCGCCATCTCCACAAATTTACGAAAAGAATGCTTTCCATTGGTCGGTGGCAACGCCCTGTGACGACCCAAACTATACTCCGTAGAGTCTTTTTTTTTTATATAAAAAACGAAATGACTCAACATGCTTTTCTAAATTTTCTAGAATTTGTGTACGGCATCAATTGTGAAGATTACTACGGACAAAATGGCACACCCACTCATCACAATTGAGAGCCGAGGCTCAAACAAACACGGCCTCGACGGCATAGACTTGAGCTCATTGCTGACTCACGGTCCAATATCAGATGCAAGAACAAGAGCAATCAAACCGAGCTATTACCACGCTGCTGTCACATCGGAGAGCACATCCCAGTATGATAGGGACAATACTACACTGACTGCAGAGAGTCAAATGACGCCCTCACCAACGATGGCAGCAGCCGCAGAAGCAGCAGTGGCAAATGACGCCGTTGACATTCCAACTTGGCGGCTGGTTAATATTGTCCTGGCTGTTGCTGGCATTAGTTTTCTTTCCTCTTTCTCTACTGGTGTGCTCACTATTGGCATTCCAAGCACTGCGGCGGATATTGGGCTTTCCGAGGATTTGATACTATGGTAAGCCAGTTTCCCGTTTGATGGCAACTAACTAATATGCTGACTTACTTTGTGGGCCCTCTTCGGTCTATTCGTGAGTCTATCTTTAAATACGATAAGCCTGTGCGCTAATTGGAATAGACTGGCAAGTGGCTCTTGCCTCCTGCTCGCCGGATCCGTCGCGGATGTAGTAGGCAATCGAATGTTAAACATAGTCGGCTGTCTCCTGGTAGGATGCTTCATGACGGCATGTGGTTTTGCGCGAACAGGCATCGAGCTGATCATGTTCCGCGCTCTACAAGGAGTGGCCATATCGCTCTGCTTGCCCACATCGGTAGCCATTGTTTCCAACGCGGTGCCCACGGGACGGAAACGAAACATTTGCTTCTCGGTTTTGGGGTTCGTCCAACCAACTGGGTTTTCTGCTGGGTTGGTGCTGGGAGGTGTCATGCTTGATACCATCGGATGGCGCTATGGCTATTATATCTCTGGGGGGTTGACACTTGCCCTGTTTGTGGTTAGTATATGGGTTTTGCCAGCGGATCAAGGAACTGGTGGGCGAGCCAAGTTCGCAAGGCTTCGCAAGGAGGTCGATTGGATTGCAGGTTTGATGTCGTGTGCTTGTCTGTCCATGTTCTCGTACTTTCTCGCGTAAGTCTGACAACCGTTTTTCCCTCGGAAAGGAAAGGAAGGAATAGGAGTCGGATAATACATATGCTGACAATGCCTAGAGAACTGACGAATAATACCTCGAACATCAAAAAACCCGGAAACATCGTCATGCTTGTGATCTGCGCATGTCTCGTGCCCTCATTTCTCCTCTGGGAACAGCGTCAAGAACGACTCGGAAAACCAGTCTTAATGCCAAACTCCCTATGGCGAAACACCATATTCACAAACGTGTGCGTGATGGTGTTGTTTGCATGGGCCGTACTCAACGTCATGGAGATGTACTGCAGTTTATTGTAAGCCTTCCCCCTTTCCCTCTTCCTGACGAATCCATATCTCTAACTACTGGGGAAAACAAAGCTTCCAAAAAGTCCAAGGCCTCTCAGCACTCCAAGCCTCGCTCCGCATCCTGCCTAGCATGACAATAGGCGCCATATGCCAACTGAGCACGGGACTCCTGGTCCATCGCATATCCACGTTCTACCTAGTCGTTGTCTCCGTGCTGCTCAGCGCCGGCGGCCCGCTGCTCATGGCAGTCATCAACGTGCAATGGCCGTACTGGTACGACGCGTTCTTTGCACAATTGCTCGCTCCGCTGAGTGCCGATATCCTCTTCACGGTTGCCCTGCTGGTGATTTCAGACGTGTTTCCGCAGCGTACGCAGGCTCTTGCTGGCGCGGTGTTTAATACTGTCTCGCAGTTTGGGAATTCGCTGGGTTTGACTATTATGGCTGTTATTTCGTCGGCGGTTACGAGGCATGCTTCTTCCTCTTCTTCTACTGGTGATGATGATGGCTCGCCCGCTGCGCTTCTGACGGGATACAGAGCTGGGTTCTGGGCGGCGTTTGCTTGGATGATGTTTGCGTTTTTGATAGGGGCTCTTGGGCTGCGTAGAATTGGCAAGGTTGGAGTGAAGCGGGATTAATCTTAAAGGATGATGTTGATATTGACATATCTGTGTATACAATCCAGTTCATGCATATAGATCTAGAGACAGTCTGTGCTACTATACAAGTCTAGACAGATCACCGCCAATCAACCATGCAAGGCCAATGCATAGTTGATCGAATAGGAAAGAAATCCTTTCAAAAGCCGATTTCTTCCATGCCTTGATACAAAGCAATAACCGGTACGACAGCTATTCAATAGCCTTAAAAACAACAACCCCAACAATTCAGTGAATCCACACGTAATCATAACCCGGTGCTAATAATAACAAGAAAAATGCGGGGACCCCGCTTTTCTGTCCTACGTGGCCGGTCGTATTGGCGGACGTATCGGTGTATACGAGATCAGCTCAGCCTTCCTTCGCACGCCTTGCTTTGCGCGCGTAACGTCGGGTGTAATCCTATGTATGTATGTATGTTACACGGCATGCCTATTTAGTCTTTAGTCGACGTACTCTGACTCTGTTAGAAACATTTATTAAACTATTAATAATGCCATGAGCTAATATTTCTACTCCATCTTTCGGAGAGTATATCGACCAATTCCGGCTGTTCGACAGATGAACTGGCATAATATGATAAAACAGCCAAGGTATGACTGTTATGTACATACGGCGTATATAGTACTGGCGAATCCCTACTCTCCTAGGCAGGTAGATATACGCGCCTACATACAGGATACTACCTACCTTGCCTGGCTCTCTCTACGTATACGGCCATGTAGATATATTAGGTAGCGGTGAGTTGCCGTGTTTGGAGTGGATTGGCCGGCTGATCCTGCTATGTTTCATGTTTGGTCACTTTGGTGTAAATAAAGGACTGGGTTGGGGGTTGATCAGCACAGGTCACATGTAGGTGTGTACGAGTCAGCTGTTGGCTGGGTTGGTCGGATCGAGGCGACTAGTAGCTTCCTGTTTGATGAATCAGATCATACGTAGGAAACGCTGCGAGAGGATCGTCTGGTTAATTAGTAACCGAGGTAATCAAGATGTATGGTGTATGTATCTGTCGTATTGTATGAGGGATGTATGTATATACACATGAATCTGTATGCAAAGGTGATACAAAAATAAAATGGTACAAGAATCGAATATGTATAGATGGATAGATAAATATACGTAGGTAAATATATCCAGACGCAGTCATCTCTCGATGAATGCAAATTGCAATGGTGAAAGGAGCGTACTGTTTTCCTCCTCCGTATAATAAACAAGAAAAGAATAGGGCAAGAAATGAAACCACCCGCCCGGTACTTTTCAGTAGATAATTTTTTTGGTCCTCCGGTGCATCTTCACAGTACCTCCTAACTTTTCCAAATAAACAGTAAACAAGTAAAAAGCGCCAGCCAGGTAAATCAAATCAAACAAACATATAACACAAGCGAAGATAGTAAGCATGGCAACAAAAGAAAATAAACGCACCGCACCCATGATTGCTATGCAAGACATCAAAGATGCCCAATCGTTAATCCGTAACCATATCCCGTACAAACCATAAGCAAGAACAAGAACAAGAACAAGAACAAGAACAAGAACAAGACGCAAGAACAAGACGCAAGACGAAAAAGCAAATACAGAGTATATATTTACCATCAAGTAATCAGGAAATCCATCTTCATCTCTTCGATGATCTTTTCCCAATCCCAGCTATCCTCCATTTTCGTATCCATGACTTCCCACACTCGTTCGACGACTCTTAAAGCTGGCTCGATATTGCGTAGGCTAGAGTACTCGACCAGTGCATTGAACCCCTTCTTGATCCTCTCACGTTGACGAGGCAAGAATGCAGAGCAACCGAGCAGGAACAGCGGCATGAGCATGATGCTGAACGCCCCTGCATCTTGTGGGAGCAAATCCAGGTACTTCAATGCATCATCGACAACTTGAGTGATCTTCTGGCTAGGGCGTGATGGCCGGATTGTTCGGTATAGATAAACCCAAGTCGACTGTCGGTATAGTTGGGAGGCATACCAATTTGGAGTCTCGGCTTCGTACGAAGGCTCCCAAATCCGTAGCGCAGAGTCAATGGAAACCGCTTCGCTCAGGGTCTGATAATCAACAGCCGGTTCAAATCCGTCATTGTAGCGTCGTCGAATACGGTCTCTCAGTCTGGTTACTTCGGAAATGTAGTTAAACAGGCCATCAAAGATGCCGAGAAAAGTGCCAGCCTGGGCATGAGGCACAAAGTCCGGAAGGCGAAGATCGCCAGTTAGCTGCAACGGTCGTCGGTCCAACGATGTTAGCGAGTTGGAGACGTCATGATACTGGAAAAATTCGACAATGAACTGCCGAAACTTTTCGTTCTTTGGTTTCTGCGAGGTTAGGAGATAGCGGGCAGCATCCATATGGGAGCGATACTCTCCTCCCGTCTCTCCTTCACAGATCGTGTTTAGACACAAAGCCAATGTGGACGCAATGATGGGATCCTCCACCAACAACTGCGGTTCGTCGGCATCTTCAGCCAGGGGAGCTGCATTAATGCTCTCTCGTAGATCGGTAATGGCTCGATCGAAATGGTAGTGTTTTCTCTCTTTGTAGCGTGGTTCGGGATCCCGCGCTGAAAGATGGGATCCTGACAGGCACATCAAAGAGTGCATTAGACCTCGGTGTTGAGTCGCCATGGGAAGCAGGATCTCTTTGAAAGGGTTTGAATCGTCGTTGATAAGGGTGAGCACGCGGCTAAAGTCGAAGACGAAATGGTCGAGAAATCGGCGGTCAATCTCGGTTTCAACTCCATCGATGAGGATAGGAAGGCCTCGCGGCAATAGTGATATTGAACCCCTTCGAACGGCTGGCGCATACGAACAGACCAATTAGTATGGGCGCAATAACGTCCGCATGCACGATACTCACCGTCTTCCAACTTCTGCTTCCCGCTTTTCCAAATTTCCTTCGGTGGATAGCCTTCGCAGACAACGGCATTTTTCTGACAGTTGAGACCTGCTATTGTTAGTTATCCAGCTCACTCGTAAAAATAATTAATTTGTGTATCTTACAGGCCGGCTTGGTCTCGTCGCATTTCTTCTTCCTCCTCCGACAAGTAATGCAGCCCGTCTTCGACCGACCCTTGGCAATTTTGACCTGTCCGCCGGGTATGGGAAGCGGGTGCTTGCGTGGGCGACCTCGTTTGCGTGGTACGTTGACGGCAACGGCAGTGGAAGCTTCGTCGGCGGGGTGGTCATCGCCGGACTTGACAGACATCAGAATCTCCCCATCGTCATCCAATTCTTCAATCTTTGGTGGAATCGCATCGGGAGAGTCGTGCTCCATGGCATCGGGGTGGAAATTGTAGTCGCCTCCGAAGGTGGCGGACGTTGCGGACGAGGGAGAGGTCTGGTCGGATTCGCGGCGCATTCTGAAAACATTCTTGGAGGGATCGAAATGGGCGTCCTGGGGCCAGCAGTTCATCGACTCGACGGAGACGTCATCGTTCAGGCCGTGCGACTGGCTGCCGTCAGAGGAGGACGGGCTCTCGACGGCGCTGCCAGACTGGAAGGAGGAGGTGTTGAGGACGGAGAGCCCCAGCGACGCTGATGGAACGGTGGGCGGGTGACGGAACGGACCGGCTCCACTGCCTTTTACCACGGACGAGGGATGCTGCGCCGACGATTGAGGGTTCTGCATGGACAACATTGGGATGGCGACATAAGACAGGCAGCAGTCCAGCTGGGGAGGACAATAACAGGGCTGTTAGAAACGCGACTCGCTGGGCAGTGAGGGGGAGCTGGGCGGGCACTAAATCCGGCTCGCAGAGGAGCGAGACAACCGGCACGAACCGAGCACAAAGCGAGGGGAGAGAGACGATAACAGAGTGGGATGGGTAGGATGAAGTATGAAGTATGGTGAGTGGTAAATGGTAAATGGTAAATGGAGAATAGGAGAGAGGGTGTTTTTTAGGCTGGCGGTTAGGGGAGGTCAGGTTAGGTGGTGGACGTTGGTTGGGCTGGTCGATTACATTCCAAACAGGCAGGTGACAAGCGGGGAAGGCGTCGAGGGCAGACACGAGGCAGGCAGGCAGGCAGGCAGGCAGGCAGGCAGGCGCTGTTAGTAATCGCGAGGTACTTCCTTCCGAATGTCGCCAAAGGGTGGAAAGTGGAAACGCTCACAGCCCAGCGGCCGCTCAGAAGGGCAGCGCGGACTATTTAACAGGCAGGCACGAGAAGGCAGAGGCCACAGGCGAGAGGAAAAGAAACCAATCACCAGCCGGAAGTGGGAGAGGTCGACGGCCAAGCATGCCCTCGCACAGGTTCACGTAATAGAAACGATAATAGCAATTACATGTCGCTACGGAGAAGGAAGGCCTCTCAGGCTCTCACTACGTACCTACTAGCTCCGTAGGGAATGAGACACACAGACAGAGACAGAAGCCTAGAGAGTAGAGACTCAGAGAGAGACAGAGAGAGGGTCCAAGCAGGCGGCCAGTGACCACTGAAAGCCTATTACAGACAGAATACTGACGCTGTAACAGAATACCGTAATTACTACACTAGTAGTAGCAGCCACGATGGTTTGCACTGCTGCAGACGCACTAATTTGGTATGCGGGGAGCGCCAAGGTTGCTTTGGTCCCCTGCCAATCAGCCATGGCCTCGCTAGCTAATGCTCCAGCATAACTTGCAGAATGTTTATACTGTACGGATTACGGAGTACTGTACTCGTGCACTGAATAATGGGTTGTCCTTGCACGGCCCGTACAGTACGCACCTAGGTACTAGGTAGCAGGTAGAAGCAGCGGAAATACAGAAAAAGCAACGAAACGGCGGACAAATGGGCGTGGACTTCGCGTGGACTCCCTTGCATAAACAGAGGGATTGGCAGTAGGAATCCGGAGTTATGAGTATGGGGTAGATCCACTTATTCTGTGTCTCGTAACTCGCTCGTTCCCATCCTGATCCTTTCTGTTTCTTCTCCTCTTGGCTTGATCCTCTCTTGCCTCTATTCTAGTTTCCTGTACGGAGTATGGATAGCTACTCGATGGGGCCAAGAAGCTCCAATAAACAATACCCGTATTACCCGTTTACCCGTATCCACCTTTTGCTATTTAGTGCGTATTTACATCTTAGTCCTAGACCAAGACTCAGATCTGGTAATTTAAACGACTCGCCCGAAAGGGGAAAAAGGGCTTTAGGGCGTCGGTGAGACGAATGCAAAGAATCCAATCAGCCCCGGTGCCAGCCCACCCTTCCTGTGCCCCGGACGCCGCCGGGATGGATGGTTGGCAGATTCTTCTATTGGCGTTGTCTGTGTATTCTATTTTCGAGGCTCACCATCTCACTACCGCGTACTAATAGCATGCGATGCTATTAATCTACACTACGGCAAGTCAGCCGATGGTACATTAATCCTAATACTAAACGGAGCCGGAGTACTCGGTATTCCGTCTACATACGTAGTACGTGGTATATTCACGATGACATCGTTGACTTGAGTTTTGTACCGTGTACGCAGTGTACGGGCCCTCCTTGCCTGTTTCGGCAGCCCATATTTGCTTTAATCATACTTGCATCTGCATTGCATTGCATTTTTGGACAGCAGTTGAACAGATGGATGGGAACGGGCCTTGTCCTCCGTGCCGTACTGAGTAAGCAACAATCTGATCTCGATGATCACGCCCTAACAAGCGCAAGTAAGGCTCTGGGGCTGAAGCCCGACAAAACAAAATACTATTAAAGGGTCTAGACTAGTGCAGCGCTGCATATTTAGTTGCTTAGCATGAAAATAAGGGGTTCCATTAACCTTCTCATATGACATTGACTCCATGTAACTACGGATAACTACATCCATCTCCATACTCCGTACTTGTCTGAGATAGTCATGGCTAGTGAAACAAAATAAATATGAGACAGATTGTCAAATTCCTGCCCAAGTCAATATTCAAAAGAAAATACAAGGGAAGCAAAGATCGCCGCGAGGAGGAATTCCTCGCGATGGAACATTACACCTTGGCCTTGGGCATGATGAAGTCACATTTCGCAGTAGATCCGGCGGTCGGACCCAACTACTCAGGTACGCTCGATTACGGTTCGACTACGGAGTAATTAGAGGATTACTAGAAACTCAGTGGATACTGGACAGGCAGAACGAAAAAGAAAAACAAGCAAGAGGTTCTCTCCATACTACTCCGTAGCTAGTTGCAAGTTGCAAGTACGGAGTACGTCTTAGCCAGTGGATACTCAGTACTGCCACTGCCACTGGCACAGAGGCCACATGTATGTACATGTGTACTGAGTATATTAGAATACTAGACAGTGAGGACATCATACGGTGTCCTTCAGAATGGGTCAATCCGTTAGGTGATGCCGTACGTAATGGTAATGTGGAGGAGAAAAGTGGGGGTACGGTACGGGCCCGCGGGAGTGCCGTCTATCCGTCTCGTTCCGTACCTTACTTACACCGTACGCCATACCTGACCTCGCCAAGACAAAAACAACCCCAACAAAAAAAAACAGATCTATAGACTAGTCGACTTATCTTCCAACTAATCTCGCAACAGAGTTTCGAGATCGGCTAAAATCTCGTATGTATGTACGAACGGGCCAACTAGTTGGAGGCTTTGACAGGAGTAAAATTTGCCGGGGAGAGGATGTGCGCAAGGATGATGATTGACTCTAGCTTAGACTAGGGGGTTGTAAGGTTTGGAATCCAGAGGAGGATCCTGCGAGGATGTGTCCACTGTCTACAGAGTATGTAGCAGTAATTTACTTGGGGGCAGGTCAATTCCAAGGTCAAGCCTTCACTCGCCTCTGGCTTCCCTTTTGCTCCTAGTCTACGCATGGGAATCTTGGAAGACCTTCGTACTTCGTACTTCCAACAGCTTCTACAACAGCGAGTGCTTGGACGCTCCTACTAATGTCATCAGCCGATATACGGAGCACTGCCTCTGACCTACGGTAAGATCTATCTGGACTCGACACGTAACCAGATTTACTGCTGTTCTAGACTCCTTTTAGCCCGTTTCTGCGAAGGATGCTATATGTAGCGACCATGACACGGTATTACGTATTATTTACTCCGTCTGCTGTTAAAAAAATACATGCCCTACGGCTAACTACTGTACTCCGTAACTGCACTAGAATTCCGACAAGGGGAAGAGAAAAGAAAATTTTTCTACCCCATGCCTATTCTGTACTTGACCTGCATATGTGACATCGACCGGTCCCCACCGAGCGATTTTCAACCGAAGCATGCGAGTGACTGGTGTACACGTACTGAATTACGTAGTATGGGGATACCCATACCAGCGACCAAGCTATTAGGCGTACCGGTATTACTGCATTGTTGTTATTATTCCTGTAGATCCACCACCTGCTCGTGCATCCGGAAAAATATGCGCGTACGCATACTAGATAACTACACGGAGTTCTTCTCCATGACCTTTTTTTGGCAGATTTTTTTCGAAGCGGCAAAAGAGGAGAGGCTAGAAAAACAGATCCACGAATTAGCTACCTATGTTGAGCTTTTCAAGAAGCAATAGTAAAGCATACTCATAAAAATGAAGCAGCTAACAGCGTACTAGTAATTACTAATTAGGCAGATCTCAGTATTAGCCTCAGGTTTTTTTTTTAGAGTTTTATACTCTATTTCCGCGGGGAATAACCTGACGCCACATGACTGAATAGTCCATTGAAATTGACCTCAGCTGAGTTTTGATGCGCGAATTATCCTAAAATACACACCCGAAGGCTGAAAGTAGATGCACTACGCACTGCGAAGTGCGAACTAACTTTGCCTGCGGGAGTTCAAGGGTTGGGCCATACAAGAATAGCTTATTTTTTAAACCTTGCAATTCGGAGTACTCCGTGCGACACTCATGTTTCTTTTTTCCCCTTGTTTTTTTTTTCCTTTTTTTTTTCTAGCCTCCCCCCTTAAAGGTCAAAAATGAGCTAATCATGCCCTGATATCATGCCATAACCCAGCAGTGTGGTTCAGTGTCACGGACCCGATCAGTTGAAACTATACACACATATAGTTCTGGTAATATGGCTCTAAATTAGTTTGCGTAAACCTTGACCGTGACGATCGTGGTTTAGTCCTGACTCCTTAGGTAGAGGTGCATTCTCTTTTCTTTTCTTTGCTTTTTTGAAATTGCGTGATCAGTCAATACTTCTTGGCAACGATCTATATCACTTTCGAAGTTTTCGTTTATCGACTTCATCACAGGTACACGTACACGTACATGCTCCGTTCGGATACTTCAGGCTATCCAATCTAGTGTCCAGGAAGTACTTTCATGCTTAGCACTATGTGTACATCTGCAGAAATGAGAATCCCCCACGCCGCCTTTTTATTCACGCAAATCGTACGGAGTAGTACCGATCAATCGTAAGGCTGCAGGATCGTGGTCGATCAGGCAGTGCACGCATACTTCTCAGTCGGCAATCAGTAGATTTTCCCGTTTGCCGCTATTTTCACTGTTCAATTTCTTGCTGTCACACTGAAAAGAAAACACCACATCAATAATCGAGACTATTGACATCAAATATTCTTGGCCATTGTTGCGCTAGGTAGATTGGTTCGGAATCGTAACTCCGCTGCCATCGACCGAATTGAACGAACGAATTATCTTAGGGCTACCGCACTACGTGTTAGGTAGTAGGTAGATAATCCATACTCTTTTAGACCTATCACCTTGTCCTACCAGCGATCACTCCCAAGTCCCAACGGCACGGTAAGTTATCTCCTGTTCCTCGATGAACCCTAAGCCTGGTAGATACATTCATCGATCTCAAACAACCTGCAATGGCGAGCAAGCCTTGTTGCATAATACTTAGGTATTTGGTCTGAATATTGCATGTCTTTCTCGCTCTCAGGATTAGGCTGACATCATTTTAGCTATCGTTGTCGGTGTCATGGACGTTTGCACACGGACTCGACTCAACTCGACAAAGCCACCGACTGGGGGTTTCCAATGTCGTCGCGTTATGGCCGTATCGTACCTGCTTTCCGATGATGTCAGGTGGTGATATACTTCAGCCCGGACTACAAACTCCTAGGAGTCCAAGTCACAGACCTTCCAGCAAAACGGTAGCCTAATGCACAGTTGATCATGCAGACCCTTTATCTTTATTTTATCTCAGTTGCAGTTATAATTATACCTAACTAACTAATTCTCTGCAGCAGGAGACGATTCGGGGATATTCTCCGTGGAACTGGCGCATCTCGTCCAGCACCTTGTCGCGTGACATTGAATACCAACTACTATATCGACGAATCGACGCGTGGTAGTGAATTCAGTCCAACCAAACCCAAACTTGTTTTGATGTCTGTTTATCCTCCGCAGCCTGATTAGGGTTTCATTCCAGCCCGGATAATTACGGCTAGGTGCGGGGGACTCATGTAAGTCAACAACGGACTCGCATAAGACTTATGGGGAGGTTATACGAGAAACAGTTAGAAAGCTAAATTAAAAAACCCCAGATCGAACGACAAAATGGGCAAGTACAGAACGACGCTCACGAGGAGACGGTAGACCCCGGTCGGTATGCTCAACAAGGAAAAACCGAGAATGCGCCACACACACATATAAAGTTTCGAAAAAGAGTTTCGACGGAGGCCTCCGTGCTCCGTCATATGAACCAGCATGAACGAAAAGGATAATTACTTGTAAGCAGTAACGCCTTGGAGGCTTGGAGGCGCTGACTCGGTGCTCTGCTAAGTCTGCTTCGAAAGGCAAATGCAACCGCATGCACATTCCGAAAGAAGCTAAGCCCAGGATCAGATGCAGGTTTCTTTGTTTGGCTCCGCGGGGGAGTTAACTTGAAACAATGCAAGTGTTAGCACGGCTAATATAGCATAACTAGACCACATGGATGGAACAATGGACATAAAATAAGTTGTGTCAGAATACGAGTTCTACCTACATATACGCGCAGATGATCTGGGGCATTGCAACGATGCAGGACACCGCAAACAGAAGGAGTATGTGCCTTTAATTTAAAATCACCATACAGTACAGAATTTACAGGGTTTTGTATGACTGACGCAAGACTTGCACTCGCAAAGTGTTCGTATTGTTTGGTTACATTAATTACGGTATTATGTCCCCACTGCGGTCGCTAATGTCTGCCTTCCCACAGCCCACTTGGGCTGATCCCTTGGCGCTTTACGGAGGTGGGCACGTAAAGTTTTGAGGCACACTAAATATTATTAGTTTGATGCCGTGCATACACTATTGAAATTGAATTACAGCGAATTACATTTCTACTCTTAAAAATCTTAATAATAGAGTTATTTAAATCTAGTAAGAATATAACCATATTAAAGTATATAAATTAATTTCACTAATATAACTTTCAGTGTTAAAATAACTTAAATAATCATAGAGTTAGAATATAAATATCATTATTCCATTGTATTAAGCTGTATGAAAAGGATTATTTACCGGACACTAGTATTTGTAGGGCTTGGCGACCTCAAAACTTTACGTGCCCACCTCCGTACTTAATCTTATTAATCAAAACAAATCCTATCCCTATAAGAATTTTTTATATTTTAATAAGTAGTACTATTTTTTAATTAAAATAAATACCTAGCTTACATCAACTCTATCAAAATAAATTAATAAAATAGTTATCTTACTTTGCTTTAATAATAACTATATTAATAATATATTCTCTATAATTTGATAAGCTTATAAAA